>JBAMJV010005115.1:0-106522 GCA_037951105.1 Echinarachnius parma | reverse complement strand
TAATAATGGCGGCCTCCAGCGTTCGCGTGAAGAGTGGTATACCCGATAGAGTTTTCTCATATTTCTTCCAAAGCAGAAATCTGAGTTGAAGTAATGTTACATATAATAAACAGGTATATTACGATATATAAAGTAAGATAAACTCTATTCTTGACTTGCATTGCCCTTTAAACAACTAAACAAATCTAGTTTCATATCTAGGTTCAAATTTTCATTAATAATCATTTACATTGTGTGGTAGTTACTAAATAAATGTATCAGACTGTCTAAACACAATTTTATTCTTGTGTCACAGCTATGTTCAAATTTATAGCAATAATACTTTCCATTATGTCATAGCTGATAATTTATGAGGTCATATATAATGACAGTCTAAATATTCAAAAAGTTTGATCTTGTATCATAGCTTAGTACGTTACACTTTACAGCAATAATCATTTACATTGTGCAATAGTTTATCATTATTGGGTGATGCATAATGGGCGTCTAAACATCTTTAAATTTTTATTTTGTATCATAGCGACGTAAGTTCAATTTCATTAACAGCAATAATTATTTAGATATTGTGCGATAGTTGATCATTTATTGGGGCATACATAATGGCCGTCTAAACATTTTAAAAGTTTAATCTTGTACCATAGCTACGTACGTTCAATTTTACAGGATTAATTATTTAAATTGTGAGATGTATTCAAAGAGTTGATCATTTACTAGGTCAAAAATAATTAAGATTTAAAAAATGCAAACAGCACTCTACGAAAGGACGTTGATGAATGCTTCTGCGATGTGCTATCATACATTTTTGAATTAGTTTGAATTAATTATTTATCATACATTTTTCTTAGAACCCAATCAAGAAATATTTAATCCATAGGCCGGTATTCTGAAGTCGTGTCCAACTTAGTCATGACTAAAGTTTCGTATTCTGAAGTCGTGTCTAAGTCCTGACTAACTAAACACTTGTTTAACTTTAAACAGGACTTTCGCGCATGCTCTGTAGGCAATTCTGACGTTTTGCTGCTATTTCGTACTTGCGCTAGCTAGCTGCAACAGACGATAAGAAGAATGCGCATGCGCAATTCACGCTATCGATTGCATATACCGTATTTGTCGGTGTATTAACCGCACCTTTTTTCTCCAAAAAAAAGCTCCAAAATGGGGGGAGCGGTCAATACACGGAGATAGGAAAATTGTACACGCAAATTGCCTAGCCAGCGCCGGTCCTTAATTACGATGCGGTTAATACACGACTTCAAAACCACTTCAATAATAATCCACCCTTCAAAACATGTGAGCTGACATGACAACATCGTGATCGTATATATCAGTACAATGCACTCGCAAGTAACGATCGTAATTTCTTATCCCCTGAAACAGTTTTCAAGAGTAGATTCAACATAATTTGAACTAGAAAGAAGGAATAACATTAAGGTACAGTTTTTTTTTTATCTCCGTTCTGATTGTTTTATTGGTGAAATCTTTGTTTTGTTGTCTAACGTTTTATGTAGTCCCATGTGTAGTGATCCGTGTGGCAAATTCAACAGAAGTTATAGATTATTCTGCTGTGAAGAAGGCCTGATAATTTTCTTTATTTACTTCGGAGGCTTCAGTAAATAAAACAAAATTCATAGGCAAAACTTCTCTGATAGATAAGCTATTTTTGGTACCTTTCCTAAGAAAATGCTGACCATCTAAAGACTAAAAATCAAGAATTATACTATCAAATTTTTTTTTTTTTTCATGGAAAAATGGCCAAAGTTGGGGGTGCGGTTAATACATCGGAGCGGGTAATACACCGACAAATACGGTATCGCCGATATCGTATCGCTGATCGCAATCGTATAAATGGCACGGAGTTTTCGGCTGATCAAACTTAAAATTCAAGCAGAAAAAAGTCTTTTACAAGCTGGATATTTCACTTTAGACCAAGGAATTTACAAGACGTCACCAGACGATAAGGTTAGTTGATATTATCGAAGAAAATGATAGGGCAACACGTGAACAAATCCTGCAATTCTTATTTGAAATTTTGAGGGTGCATGTACAGTTATCCTCCGCCACAACTTCCCGGTAGAGTACAGGAGAGTGTACTGTAGGTTGCAAAGCAGCAGAATCGCGCTCTTAAACAGCACTTAAACAACCTCTCGCAGTCGTCTAGACAGGACTTTGTGTTTAACTTGACTTAATCACGACTTCAGAATACGAAAAAGTTAGTCACGACCTCGTGACTAAAGTTAGACAGGACTTAGACAGGACTTTAGACAACTGTTTAGTTAAACAGGACTTAGTCACGACTTCAGAATACCGGCCATATTGTTTAAATGCAGTTAATTATCTGAATGAATCTAAATTTGTCATGACCTTTTCTGTTGATCTAAGCCATTTCTAGATTTTTTTTAGGGGTACCTCTTTTCTTTTTCCTTCCCAATGCATATATTCCATGTTTTCTAAATTCATACCCATAATTGATACCCGGTGGTAAAATGATATACTTCATAGTAAGAGTGCATGTCACAGTTTGAACAAAGTTATAATTAATGTGCATAAAGATTACATTGGTGGAAATAAAATCGTTAAAGGGGACCACCGGGGAAATAACAACACATTATTATATGTTTTGGTACTGTTTTGTGATATCAAATAGATACCTAACATTTTGCAAAGGGTTGTGTAATTCATAAACAAAGCAATTAATTTCCACCACTTACGGAACCACTACTATTTCCTGGTTCCTGGTTTGCGAGTGCGCCAATGCTATTCACGCGTACGTTTGTAGGCAATAGAATCCTGGGCGATGCGCTTGCTCCGCACGCAGTAGTCTTCGCAATTCAGACCGCATGAACGCATGCTTTAGAATGGTGATGCATTTTCCAATTATATATTTTTTTCTTCTGAAAACATATTTTTGTGAACTTGTTGATGGAATGGAATACTAAACATGTTACCTTTCTATAATCAGAATATTAGTTTTGGGTGGTGGTACCCTTTAACGGAATCGAGTCATCATGGTCCATTTTTTAACAATTAGGCCTGGCTATTCTAATATTTGTATCTAAATTAACATTCTCCCCCCAAAACTTCCCATTGTACATTTATAAACCCATTCAGGGCTGATCCTGTATCACTCAGACTCAAGATCTATGGCATCATGCATGTTCTACCAAAATCAAACAGTTTCAAAGGGGTTAACACTTCATCAAATAGGAAGAATATCTTGTGTGGGCGAGCTGCAGAAGGTTGCATTTTCTATAAACCTTTTCAACTATTGGCAGATGAAGGGCATCCGTACAGCATGTATATCCTGCCCCTTTGTACGAGTGTCTACATCTTGTGTGCCAAAAATGCAAAATCTACTAAAAGCCTTCGGACGGTGGTATATTTTTCCAGCAAGGATAATGTTGAGGTATCATATACAGTACATATATTTGAAGGTTACTGTGAATGTGGCAGAGGCTAAATCAAGAGAAAACCGAGATGCTATTTGAGGAACGAATGTCCACTCAGAACAATAGTTGCAGCTATGCAGGATTATAGAGTCCCTTAACCCGTTCAGGACTGGTCCCGAAAATACTCGGGCAGGAATCTATGGAGAATGCATGTTATAGCAAAATCAGTCAGTCCTGAGCGGATATACAGAGTTATGTACCAACACGAACGGTCAGAGAAAATAGTTCAAAACAAAAATGGTTACATGCAAGTATTCAAGATAGACTGGTTTAGAAAATTTAAGTTCAACTTTATGATAAAATTTGAGGTTTTTCAAGTTTAAAAAAACATGCTGTACAGCCTAATAATAATAATAATAATAATATACTTGATTTATATACACAGCGCCTATCACGATTGATAAAGAAGAAATTTAAGTTCCAACCTAAAATCTTTGGTTGCAGTAGACAATGCGTTAATGAAGTTTGTTCATGCCTGCAGTTGTTTTCTTCTCATTAAGACTCCAAGTGTTCATCCATCTGTTATAAACTAATTCATTATCGTAAAACCTAGACAGACATTTTGTTTAACTGTTCAACTATTTTAAGTAAAAGACACTCGTAAATGTATATATAAAGAACAAGACATTTTACACATCTTCATCTAAATGACTCGCAGCGAAAAAAAAAAAATTACTTGTGCTCATAGCGATTTGGGCTGTGAAATGCAAACAATGCCAAACTTCATGATAGAGCCCCCACAAATTCTCACAGATTTCCAAGCAAAACACATTTCAGTGACCTATTTTGACCAGAGGCATACTTGAAAAGCAGCCTCCAAAATATAAATTGTAATGTTTTTCCCCCTGACCTATTTTAAGTATAATTAACACAGAATGTCTACGAGCACCTAAAGGCTAATACAAGCTGTCTCACATACGTGTTTAAAACTTTAGGTGAAGGTGACTTTAGATGCTATAACAAACGCTTCAAGACCAGCGAAAGAATCATGAAATAATTATTGCTGTCAGGCTTAAAATATTTTAAAGCATAATTAGCACAAAATGTCTACTACCGCCTGAAGGCTAACACAAGCTGTACGTCTCACAAACATGTTAACAACTTTTAAGGTGTTTTTTTTTAGATGAAGGACTTTTGACACCAGCCAAATAACTGTGTTATATTCTAAGATAGCTGATACATGAACATTAGGGTTAAAGGGCAATTCCAAGCAAACATTGACATAAACACCCATTTTTCAAATTCATCGAATCATAACATATTTGGTATCAAATTAAAGCTTAAAGATCAAACTATTCAGAAATGCATTTTGTTCAAAAAAAAATTTGCCGTAAACTATTATTTCATAGGAATTAATTAGCATAAATTAATTTTCAATTATTTTCACAAAATATACTTGTAAATATTAAGCTTAAAAGAGCTGCAAAAATAGGTTTTCATAACATTTTCTTTCAGTGTTGGTAAGAACATTACTTCAATTTATCAGATAAATATCTATTTCGGCATTTTCGCTCTTTGTTCTGCTTCAGTGACTGTTTCATTTATAGTCATCTTGTTTCCAATATGTATATCTTTATTTTGTATAAATTGTAATAATTCATTTGTAATGTTTTGTTGGAAGCAAGAATAAAATTGAATTGAATTGAATTGAATATGTCACGCTGTTACCCTAAAAACAGGTATTTTTAATATTTCTGGAAAAATATGAATGGGAATGAAATTATTTTTTGTTTCTTCTTCATTCACCCATAGAGCTATATTATGGATGCTAAATAGCAGCATTATCTTTTACCACTAATAAATCTAAGCAATATCAATTTGGTCACGCTGTTACTTTTTGGGTAACAGCGTTACGCAACCTACTTTTTTTGTGCAATATCTCAAGAATCGTTGGATGGATTCTGTTCAAGCTTTGTACAAGACATGTATTCAGAGGTATGGATTATCTGATACATTTTGGGGCCATGAGGTCAAAGGTCAAAGGTCACAGCTAATTAATATGCAACAAATATATTATTCTCAAGATATTTCAAGAATTCTTGAAGGATGACATGATAATTAATACTGGTATGAGTTCAGTGAAGTAGATGACCTGATTTTAGAATTTGGTCATGGGGTCAAAGGTCAACAGGTCAAATTATTGTAGTCTATTTTTTATCTCACAAAAAAATGCCAGAATTAATGTTAGAAAGAGTACTGTAGATAAAAGAAAATTCTATGAAAATGTTTGGAGCACAGGTCAAAGGTCACTCGGATAATTACCAATTCAAACACAAAAACTTACTGACATTGAAATCATGTTACATAACAAATCACTTGTAGATATGCACTGTGCCGACATAAAATTAAACATTTGTATGCTAATTTGAGAAATAAGGTCAAAGGTCAGATGTCAAAGGTCTAATATTTCATTGTTGCAATTAAGTTTGTATTTTGGGTTTGATATTTGATGGTTCCTCAAACTAAATTCTGAAAAAGATTTTTGATCAATAGAGGGCGCTAGGCTGCAAATTTGTGTCATGCGAACCATCATTTCAGGGCATCTGGGTTATATTACCCATTCATCTAGTTCTGTATAGATTCTGGATGACTGCATCAAAATTATATAATCTTATTCATCTCATCAATATCTCCCATATATATAACATGTACAATTCAGAGGTCACGCTGTTACCGTCACGCTGTTACCGTGCAAAGATACATTTATGATATCATATTTACTATGAACATTTGATTTTTTCTACATTTTTATTTGGATGTTCTAGCTTGATGTCTAGTACAAAGAATCAATGTGACAAAATTGCAAAATGTTCCTGTAGTTCACAGAGTTTGCTTAGTTTCTTACCATGTAAGAAACCCATGTCTTTTTGCCGTCACGCTGTTACCGCAGATATTGATATTCATAATTCATAATTTAGTAGGAATTTTGATTTTCTTTCCTATTGTAGATAATTGGTAGGATAGTGGGAACAGATGCATATCAAAATTTGGTTCTGGACATTTTTATTTTGTGAGTTATTTAGACTTTCATCGTGAGAAACACCCTCCTACCGTCACGCTGTTATCTTGGAATTGCCCTAAAACACTATAAAATACCAAAGAATGTTCAAACTTTGGACCATTAAATTACATTGAAATAATGAAATTTGGCTAAATCAGGGTGGAAAAATAATAAATACAGAGAATATTGGGGCTTTAAGATCACTATTAAAAATTAAATGTTACAGTTTATAAACTTTGAATGGTTGTAACAAATAAATGGTACCATACAAATGCAATGGATCATCATCATCATCAATTTGTTTTTATTACATAAGGGTTGGTATGACTCGGTCAGGTTTTGATCCTGGAACCTCACGTACATGAGGCAGACACTCTTAAACGCTAAGCCACAATGCCTGGGTATTGTAATTACATTTTTGTTAAAACAAAATTTTGCTTATGATAAAGACCTATCATTGATTTTTACAAGAGACGACTCCTGACGATGAACAGTCAACCTGTTTGAAACGTAGAGCCTCTCCTACTATCCAGCACTCTCTCCTTACAATAACTATACCGGCCCTGTAGTTCTTATTAATTGAAGTACTACAAGCTCAAGAAAGAATACCAACAGTCCTTCTCAGGTCCTCCAATCCTCCCTTCTCACATGGTGCAACCGCAAACCAAACGTATAAGAGACTAGTGTAGCTATCTATATAGGGTGTTAAGAAAGTGAGCTTCTTCTTCATATTCATGACTTCAAATATACAAAAGAAGCTGTTAACCCTCTGGAGCTGACGACCAATCCCAAAATACTTACATCAGATTTAGACGTGAACAAAGTTACGTTCTTAATCTGTAATTGAATTAATTCATGTTTCTGTAATCCATATTCATAAATGTTTCAGATGCATGCATTTTCATGAGGCAGCTATTTAGTGAAGCATTTATAGACAGACAACATTATCCAGGGTATTTTGGGGTGAAAGTGAATGGGGTTGGATTTTAGTACGGTCAAATCTGTCTTATAGGCCACCTGCCTATAGCAGCCAACCTGCCTATAGATAGTGGCCAACATGCAGAAGCAATCCCTTGCAGATAAAAACAGTGTTATGGAACCTGTCTATAGGGGTCACTTGTCGGCTGCTTTGCTTGATTCCCTTAGGTGTTCACTATACACAGGCTTGACAGTAAAATTTTACAGAACCTGTCTATAAAGGTCACTACATTATATGTACAGTAGTACCTTTTCTTGTTTCCCTTTTTAGTAGGTGTTCACTATACACAGGTTTGACTGTACAGTATTATGGAAACTGTCTATAGATAGATGTCACCTTTCTACAGTGGCCGCTTTTCTTGTTTTCCTTAAATAGGTGGTCACTATATGCAGGTTTGACTGTACCATATGTTATGGAACCTGTCTATATATATATAAGGATACCAGTCTACAGTGGCATTTTTCTTGTTTCCTTTTAATAGGTGTTGCCTATGTATACACAGGTTTCACTGTATTATGTTGTGGAACCTGTCTACAGTGGCTGATTTTCTTGTTTCCCTTCTAAAGGTGGCCACTATACACTTGCAGGTTTGACTGTGTTTCCAATTTTTCCATCCAGTCTTGCATGGGTTAATGGCCCGTCACGGGGAATATGCTTCGCACACGTACCAGAGTAAATGAAGCAGAAAGTGAGAAAAGAATGATAGAATTACAGATATTCTGATATATCTCTGGAATCAGAATACTAGTAAGCAGCTTAAAGCCCTTTTTTTGGGTACCTATATATGCATCCGGAATGCACACGTCATCCTTTCACACTGTAATATTCAAAACGTTCATTTATCCCAAAAGAAATCTTTAGGGGCTAATGATAAAACTTGCTCTAAAAAGGAGGTATTTTTCTTCAGATGAGTTCTGAAATAAAAACCTTGCCATTAAAAGGGCTCGATCATACCGTCCTTACATTTTTGTATAACCATTGAAATGTGACTGCTTTAATAGCCAATGAAAGCAACATTAACGTGTATCAAGTCAACTTGCAAAATTACTATCACACCCACATATTCTACAAATGTATTGTTATTCTTTTATGGCATGTAGTTACATATATCTCTGTTAAAAATACAAGGCTTTTACAGTAAGATGACATTTAGTAAATGGGAACCTGGTGGGTCCTGTACTAACTCTAGGGGGGTTGCAAATTCTAGTAGAAAACAACTTAATTGAAGCCTGCAATAAAATAACAAATAGACTTATTGCAATAACTTGACTTGTCAAAGAATGTGTTAAAAACGAAAGGTGAAGATGTGAACATGGATGCATTTTTGTATCTCTGTAATTTGGCAGGAATTAAGGAGTCATACTATACATGTTTGCGATTAATGACATCTTCAAAGAAGTGTATTGTGAATGTTGTTGTTGTTGTTGTTGCTCTTTAATGCCCTAGCTGCCAAAGTATATCAACATTTCTTATGTTAATCTCAAAGAGGCAACATTAAGGAGTATGCCGCGAGCATATTATGTCTGATTTTTTGTTTAAGAGTGAGATTTAACTATTTTAAGAATGTCCTGCGGTTAAAATTCCTGTGCATCAGCACTTTTTATTTGTTACACAGTTTGGTGTAATTAGAGATTTCTAGGCGCTTTTGTCTAGATCCATCAATGTTGATGGTTCTAAGAACAAATTTAAAGGGTTAGGAACGTAGTTTGTATTTGTATTTGTATTGAAATTATTTGCCAGTAGACTTGAGGTTGTCTCCCACTTTACAAATATTTATCAACAATTTAATGACATGTACTTAATTTCATTGTAGATTATATTTGAGAAGCTGTAAAGTGCAATAAACAGTTTATGATTAGAATTAGGCTGTAAAAGAATGAATTATAATCATTTATAAGTAATTAATGTAGTCTTCTTCCCGTACTTTGTGCAGTTAGCTTTAACAAAAAAAGTTTCATTTATCTCTTAAAGTGCCCATTTAAGAGCTCTACAGCCAACAATGATGTACAAAGACATAATAGAAAGACATAAAGACTTTTAAGTGTGGCACACCCACCAATGTAAAGAGTTATCAAAACAGAACAAGGCAGCACATTGCGCAAATACAAAGAAACACTGAGAAGAAACAACATCAATAAGCATTTCTTGCCCGAGCAATAGTGTGCATTCTCAAATTTTGCAGAGTAAACTGTTCAGGCAAAGTAATTCACCTGGAAAGGTTAATGAAGCAAAATGGATGGCGTAATTCATTTATACAAACAGTCTCTCGCCGAAAAGCGCGAGTTGGAAAAACATAAAGGAGGCATTGGGAATAAAAGAAAAGTGGATAAATTATAAATGCTTACGGAAAATTGCATATTTGGAGATCATAAGCTGCTTACTGTCATGGTCAATTCACAACTCTCCCTGGAACTTACATGCAATTCAACAAGTGAGGGAATGAATAGAATTATGCTCCGCAGAAATTGCTTATTTGGGGATCGTAAGTTGCTCGTCATCACTGTCAATTCATATTTCAATGTATTAAGGGCTATATAAATGTAATATATTATTATTATTTTATATTATTATTATATTTCAACCACTGAGAATCCTCTTACAAATTTATTTATGAATGAAAACAGCTAGTAATCTAGGTTGTCAATGTGCATTCAGAGGGAACTAAATTTACCCTCAACCCTCAATCATATATCCCCAGAAACTTAAGTAAAAATCATAATAACATGGCAGCTAGAGGACAATTTTTGATGGTTTAATTTTGACCACTGCCCAAGAGACAGAGAGAGAGTGCGCATGATGTACTACGACCTGTCAGAATCGCTTCCATTATGTCTCCCTGGGCCCCGTCACTCTTTCACATATGACATATCGCCGGGTGAGAGTGAGAAGGGCATAAAGACCATTTTTAGCTAAATTCAGTATTGATGCATACCTTCTTGTAGGTGGGAGCATCCTCTATGTTATGCAAAATTGTAAGATATACTCATATTTATCTGTATATTATATGTATTTTATATTCATCAAATATAAATTCTCTTCTGATGTGATGCTTAAATTTCAGTAATTTCAGATAATAGTAGTATCAAATTTGGGGAATATTCATCAAATATATATAAGAGATTTAGCTACATTTGGTTTCTACATGGCTTTCAAACTTTAAATATGATTAACTCAGAAGTACAAAAATTGACTTAGCGCCCTTCTCTTTCTCAAATGGACGATACGGTGTGCCTCAGTAACCTAATAACCCCCCAGTGATATGTGGGCTAAGAGCTGGGAGATCCAAGAAACCAGAATTAAAGAACACCGTATAAAGAACAATCAATCAACAAGATAGAGGGAGAGAATGGCTGGATGGAGAGGGAACGGACAAGAAAAAAGAAAAAAATAGAAGGGGAGTTGATGGAAAATGTATAATTTTAAGAATATTTATATGGCCGTGTGTTTTGAACTGGGCCAGTAAATAGGTGGTATCGTTATATACATGTGTGGAGGGAGCATGAAACTTAAAATGAGAGCCCAATTGTAAATATATAGTCTACAGGGTATGATTGCACCAAAGTACCCTACCGAACACAATACCTGACAAATGATATATCATTGGAAATCTGACAGTTAGGAGAACTCAAATACGCAATTTAAATTTAATTAGGCTGTACTGTTTTCTTTCTTGTCAATTTTTATAAAATTTTATATTAATTTGTTCATGTTTTATTATTGCTAACTATTTATAAAGATTTTATATATATTTTTCAACTGCATTTTTGACAACCTTAAACAATTTCCTTTTAGAAAAGTTATACTTTTATAGGCATTAGACGTAAAAAAACGCAAGAATCCTTCCCTGAACCCATAAATGTGAAATTTGCAGAAAAATGTACATTTAACGTTTACTGGCCCAATTCAAAACAAAACGGCCATATCAAAATAGAGTGAAAGAATGTGTAGAGAGGGGGAAGGAAACAAGAATGTTTCAATGCAAGGCTACAAATAATACTTAGTATAATAATATGAGACACCCCCCTGGACATCTGTGCACATTTTAAACCTGCGCAATTATCTTGCACACCTGCTCAACTCCACATATTAGCTGCGAGCAACCATAACTAGCACATCAGGCATATTTACGCTCGACCTAGGAGGTACCCATTCATACTAATGGGTAGAGAGTTGCAATTGGAATGACATTTTTGCTTAAGGACAAAATTGAGAAAATAGAGCAGTGTGATATGATGACGCTATTTACCTACATAGTTCTCTGCGAAAAGTATTATGGAGAGAGCGAGTGGGTGTTTGAAAAACATATATAATCCTCTTTTTGTATGATAATTATATGCAGACGTATTTCCCGCCAATTCATTGTTACAATAATTGAAGGCAAATTATCAATAGTATGTAAAAAGCGTATAAAAGGGTAGGTGCAAGCTATTAGACTTATGATGTACAGGGCATTTAATTCAGAGTTGTTAATTAAGTATTATTCATGGGAAGAAGTAATAATTAGGATTCTGGTTGGCATGGCTGGGAAAGCTACTTGTTTGTGGCCTCTTTCTATTAAAGAACAGGTTCAATACAACTTTCAATCCTTTCATCAACATTCAATGCAATGCTAATTCATATGTCAATAAATGCGCACTGTCTGTGATAAATGGAACAAGAGATATTCTTTCATGAAAAATAAAATCACAAAATTTAACTATAAATTTAAAGGGCTAAGAAATATTTGTGCCTTTTTACAGTATGTGTGCATTCTGTACCCTTTTGACAACACACTAAAGGTGGGTTCCCACTGCCGATCCGATCAACTCGATCAAGCTCGATCGCCCCATCGGCACATTTTTACCCCGACCAATCTCGACCAAATTCTTGATCGTCCTTAAACACGATCTCTTCCCGACCGCTATTCGATCTTTTACGACTCACATCCGACCATTCACGACTTCTGCACGACATATACTTAACAACAACTCCGATCTCTACTCGATCATTCCGATGCATATACGATCCCTATACGATATGTACTAGACCATCTAGACCAACTGGACGTCAACACGATCTCTACACGAACTCGACTCGGGCAGGTCGACCTGCTCGTACAGGAGTCGACGATGAGTCGTGAATTCGTTGTGTTTGCAGAAGTCATTACCGACAGCCGATATTACAGTATTCGCTTTTGATCAGTATTTGAATCATCGAAGATCAAGGATCAATAATGACTTAGACTAAGATTAATAATAATATTACGATTAAGACCAAGACAAACGTAACACAATTTCCCTTTAAAGCAGCACCCCAGAGCCATCCCGCTGAGGGTTCCCTATCACGACCGCCCCTGCCGGAGCTATCATGGAACAAGTCCTTGCACATCTGTGCAAAAAAATAAACTGCGATGTGCTATGTCTTCAAGATACTATACCCAGCTATACTATACACAAAAGATTTTAAAAACATTTCCGTAAGGTCCCAAAGTTGTTCACTTCAAATGTTTTCTAACAAACAGTATAAAAATATTTAAGTAACATTATATTTTTTTAGTGAATGTTTTAATAATAATAATACAACATTAAATAAAATGTTATTTTTGAAACATATTTACAATATATTAAAACAGAAATAATATTTTCAGATAAATAATGTTGTGAGGAATGTTTTATAAGAAACAAATGCCACTCTATTCTAAATGTTAAGACAACATTTTCCAGGAAACAAAATATGACAAACATTTGTTAAATGTTGATTTTTCCTTTAAGAAAAAACATTAACTTCTAATGTTGATAATAAAATGTGTAATCAATGCACAAACAAAATATTATAATAGTATATAATTAAGATGTCTTGAAAACATCAACCTGATGTTTTGATAACAAAATCTAAGATTTGTTTACAATATTTAAAAAATGTTTCAACAACATAAGGACTGAAATTTTTTTGATTTGTATTTTATTCATTGTTAAACAACATGTTCAATGAAATGTAAATATATAAAACATTTACTTCTAATGTCTATAACTGAATGTTTTTAAAATGCAAGAGCGAAACATTCTTAAAAAGTCTTTTTAAATGTCCTTAACACATAAACTTGATGTTATAATAACATAATTAAGCTTTTGCTACAATATTCCAAAAACGTTTCTACAACATTACGATTAAAATGTTTTAGATTCACATTTTATGGCGTTTTAAAGATGAGTTTACAAAATGTTTCATTATTTTTATCACAAATTTAACATAAAAAATAGTTATATATACTGAAAAAGAAAATGTTATGAATTATGCTGTGTAATAATCGCATGACATCCTGCATTAATGTTTAAAAGACATTTTCTAGAAAATGTAAGTATGACAAACATTTTTTAAATGTTGATTTTTTTTTTCTTAGATAAAACATTTACTACTAATGTCATACCTTGATGTTTTTAAAATGCAAGAGCGGGACATTTTATAAACGTATACTCAAAATGTCCTATAAAGGTAAAGACCAGTTTTGGAAACGCCCCCCCCCCCCCCCCCCCCCTCTCAAAAAATGAAATGAAAGCTCTTATTACCAATAATGTGAAAGAATATAATTATACTAATATAGGATTATCCAGGCATAATATAGCAATGTAGGCATATATATATATCGCCCATACGCCATGTACGCTACGTGTATTACGAAATACTGATTTCTTCCGATATTTCTGTATTTAACGATGCTTAGGTTCAGATTTTTACCACAAAAGCCCTATTTCAATACATATTCAACAATAATGATCAATATAGATGTATTCGGCTACTTTCCCGAAACTGGACCTGGGCTTTAAAGCAGAAACTTGATGTTATATTGACATAATCAAAGATAATGCTAAAATATTCCAATAACGTTTAAACAACATTACGATCATGTTTTAGATTCAAATTTATGACGTTTAAACGATGATTTTACAAAATGTTTCATTTTATCACAAATTTAAAGGGGTAGTTTAGTTTTGGTAGAGAGGGCGCTGCACATAAAAAATGTTTTGTGAGGTAATGAAAAACTGAGTGTCGAATTTGAGAGAACATGCAATTATAATGGCAGAATGAGCTTTATTTGGTCAAAATCGACCCAGAAACGGCTAAAATATCAATAAATATATCTGATCTTATAATTATTTGGGGCCCAAATAATTAGATGATATGTAGAAAAAAAATGCTTGCACTTTTTTTTTAAATGTCAAAAGTGTTTTGTTTTTTTAAGTTGTTGATGATCTCGCTATTTAATAATTATATCAATACAACATCACATACATAATTTTGTATGAAAAATGGTTGAAACCAATGCCTTTTTAAAAAGCACCCTCTTGTGTTTTAATTGCTCTTTTTGAATGATAACAGGCTTTTTACCTAGTCGCTTGTAATTTTGTATACCTTTCGAGCATGGTGGAGTTATAACTATTAGTTTATAATGTTACTGTGTGAGGTTTTGGCTATTAAAGTTCAGCCTTACCAAAACTAAACTACCCCTTTAACATTTAAAAAATCTCTTTATACTAAAATAGAAAAGGTCATGATTCATGATGTCTAATACTCGCATGATATTGTGCATCAATATTTAAAAGACAATTTCTAGAAAAAGTAAGGTGAGAAACATTTTTTAAATGTTGATTTATTTCTTAAATAAAAACATTTACTACTAATGTCAATAAATTAATGTTTTTAAAATGCTAGAGCGAAACATTTTATAAAAGTCTCTTTAAAATGTCCTTAATACATGAACTTGATGTTATAATGACATACTAACAGATTTAGCTACAATATTCCAATAACGTTTAAACAACATTACGATTGAAATGTTTTAGATTCTAATTTATGACGTTTAAAAGATGATTTTACAAAATGTGTCATTTGATCACAAATTCATCATCATCATCATTATCATCATCGTCATCATCATCATCATCATCATCATCATCATCATGATGGTCACCATCATCTCACTCAATGTCAGCAGTAGTGCACACTCTACATTTAGCTCTTCGTGCTCGGGATGTGATCGAGTGCGCTCGAGTAGCAGTCAAAAAATGAGAGTAGCGGTTTAAGGAAGTCGCGTAGCGCTCGTGTAGCGGTCGAGTTGTTAATAAAAACAGATCGAACCATGATCGAGTTGATCGGGAACCAATCGTGTCGTAGTCGAGTATAGATCGAGATGATCGGTGGAAAAAATCCATCCAGACCAAACTAGATCTCTATACGATCGTTTCCCGACCAGCTAGACCTCCACTCGATCAATACACGATCGCTGTTCGATCGCTTGCCTTCTCGACCCCTACACGAATATTTTTGACTGTCAAAAATATTTGTGTACGGAGCGGGACCATGCCGATCAAGGTAGATCGACCCCGATCGCCCTTGCCGAGCAAGCCCGAACAGGCAAAAATATGCCAAAATAGCCTGATCGGGCTTGATCGAGTTGATCTGATCGGCAGTGGGAACCCAGCTTTAAAGGAATTCAATGAATTCTTGATTTGGTATTCATCAAAGATTGTATGCATGCACAGTAGATGTGGTATGGGACATGTGACGTGCAGGAAGTCATAGTTCCTTGGGAAACACCTTAAACAAAAAATTGTGAACTATTTGCTAATTGCTTTCTTCCCAGACAAAGTGAAACAAGACAATATCATGATACTGTTTGTCGCTTGCCAAGGAAATATGCCAGTAAATAGCAACGCACACACATTTTCGGAGGACTCATGTAAACCTAACTATGGAGTCAAATATCACATGCATGGGCATACAGGCACATTTTTGCCAGGGGGCTTGAGGTCTGTTGCCCAGCACTGGATTGTTTCCCGAATAGCTTCCTGAAAAGAGTATTTTATTGTTCTGATTTTCCTCAAAACTTGCCATTTTTTGGCCAGAATATGACATGATCCCATTAATTGCCATATGATATGTGTTTGCCTGAATGCTATATGATTTTGGCCAAATATGACATGAATTTGCCCAAATATCATACAAACAAATTAATTTGCCTGCAGCCCCCTAGGCCCCCCCCCCCTCCCCTCCTGCCTTGTACGTCTATGATCCCATGTCCACAAGGCAATACACTTGGTACTTCTCATCATGAGAGAGATCACATTGACTAGGTTAATGTGGTCATTATATCTTCATGTTTACAAAGGAACCAAAAATATCACATCTGTTCCTTAAGCACTTTGTTTAAAAATACAGGTATATTAGAAAGCATATGGTCCTGTAAGTACTAATTTATGTTGGTGGGGAACCATTATATCGGTATTACCGCCCTGTTTTCCAATACTTTCTTGGAAAGGTGAAAAACCCTACATCATGGATGAAATTTGGTTTAATAATGGAAAAGCAAAGTTTGGGTCCGGCTAGATATATATACTCTGCATTCAACACTTCTTACTTTACTCTGCAATATTTTTTAATTGCCTATTTTATGAATTTATATGTAATAGTTGTTATTCATAACAATATATTTGAATGAACCATCAGCAGAGCACTATTAGTACTACAGAGTGAAAAGGGCAACTACAAATCAGCTGTTTGTCATAATTTAAGTTCATTATTCTATATTAGTGATCCATACCAAATGTGTAGGCTGTCATCTAAGTACAGCCTTCATCACCAGTGTGTGTCTTAATTAACTTCAGTGACACTTATGACGTGACAAATTAATGATCAATTTATTATCATGTCATAGAAATTCAGAATCTTGAATCATTACTATCCATTGTTGTTAACCTCTATGCAGCGGCAAATAAAATGGTCACTTTCAGTCAAGTATATTAACCCCTTGACCACGGGAACCGAGTGGGTTGTGTACAAAGTCTATCCATGGGGATTTCATAAACTTGTAGGGAACGGGTTACTGCCCAACCCCCAAAGAAAGAGCAGACAAAAAAGAAATAAGACTGACCTTTCTGATGAAACGATCAATTATCAGGTCACGCATATTCAGAATCTTGAATCAATAATTATCAAGAAAAGTAAACTGTGGGATCCCCTCAATGTAGTAGCAACGAATATTATATGTCAAATTTAGCCAAGCGTAACACTCCGAAGAACAGAACAAAACCTGAATGATTGTTCATTAAGAGGGGAAATTGGATATTTGATATTACATGAAATGACATTTATGAAAAAGGTGATGTTTTTAGCAGAGCTAGAGTACGTCCCACAGGAGACTGGTTCACAGAAGCCATGAATTGAGGTATAGATTACAGATTAAAGGGATTAAGTAACATTGTCAAAATAATCCACAAAAGTTACTTACGTACAACTCTAGCAATTCTCATATACCTCTTTGTATTTGTATCGCTAATTGAAGCATTGAACAGGTTTTTAATTTCTGAATTTCTCATTCGTCATAAAGATATTTATGATTGTAGTGTTACGAATCGAAAGTCTACCTGGGAGAGGTTCATCATTGTACAAAGTTAGTGCAACTTCATAATATTACTTTGGATTTTTGCTCATTACTCGTCAATGACATGTAAATACCACAGAATGTTCACACATCACTCAATATCAGATTACAGAAATACACATTTTATCAAAACGTCGTCATTGTTCGTGCACGCTAGCAGAGTAACTCTAGATCCTTTAAAGCTGAGCTGTAGATCACCATAGAAAGCAAGCATCCACACTATTTTTTTCTTCATCTTCTGGCCCATTCAAGCAAGCAAAATTATAAGGGTTCAAATTGTCCTTGCCCGCTTACTTCTAGATGAGATTCACAGTAAAGAGTAACATTCTACTCTCATAGTTGAACAGAAACTTGTTAGTTGTCCGAGAGGGCAAGGCAACTAGACCATTTATGAAATTTGACATGCGCTACATACATTTGTACTCGCCCTGGGATATCGGGCAAGTGCTGACTCCCGTTCAAACTATGTGTTCTATCAAAATCAAAAAGGCATATTAATTAGACACATATTTCACAGGGGCTGAGGAATTTTTTACCTAAATATCATCTGTCTCATCTCCACCACATACAGTGCGTAGCGCCCCAAAATTACACGTATGCATGTACTGCAAGTCAACAAAAGACAATGATTTCTCCCAAAATGATATTTATCGAAAATTTAGGCCCTATTTTGACTCTAAAATTATATTTTGTAACAAAATAGAAAATTTTGCACAAAACTTGATCTATCCCCAAAAGTAGATAAATTTCCTAAAAATGCAAAAATGTTGCCCTAAATTCTGACAGTATTGCTTGAAAATTACATACAAATCGGTAGATGATTTTGTCTAATGATTGGATGATTTTTCTAAGTTTGAGGGTATTTGCCTAAATATTTGTGTTTTCCATACTATCGAGAACCTCCCTAATAACTCTCCCACCACATGCCTCCTACACAGATGCATTACTTCCGAAAGGTTATGACTGCGAAGTGTGGCACACTTGGGTTACCAATACTATCAAATTTACAGAAATATTTAATGCATATTAAATTAAATCCATAAAATTGACTTATTTTCAATGATTTCCCAGTGGAAGTAAACAATACATGTAGGTGGTGTCTGTCAAGGGTTTATCAGGGATTAATCCCATACAAAAAAATACTGCATGGGATTGTTTACAATTTATAATTAAAACAAGTTTGAGCAAGTATAGGCCTTTGAGGCGAGGGGGATATGGGGATGGCAGTTGCCCCCCCCCCCCCCCCTTGTTTAAAAATAGGATATTTGGCAAAATAGTTTGTAATTGTTTGATCATTTAATTGACATGATTTTTGCATTATTTACTTCACATTTTGTTTATATCGGCATACATCGCTACACACAAAACACGAAAAACCAACACATTTAGAATAAAAGTACATGAACATATGCAGTCATACACACACACACACTCAAACACAATTTTACAAAACAATTATTTTTTTTGTCCCAAGATACTTTGGCAGTGGTCTATGGAGAACGGATGATACACACAAATAAATTGGTAAGCCAGGTTCCCATGGGCAATAGGTTAAATTTACAGCATAATTTCCCCTTTACTCTTTATACATGAAAACATACCGACTGTCTATAAAAAAATCAAACAAACAAGCCAAAAATAAATGAAAAATCACCTTCAGGAAATGTTATTTCATACAGTCAATGAATATAATACACCTCCGCCCACATTGCATTGAATCCAATAGACACTTTATGCGTCAATGGTCTAACGACCTTAATAATATCAAATGTTCTGAACATGATATGGTAGGAGCCGATGAAAGAAATACAAGACAGATATGAATCACTCTTAACCAGCATCATTCGTTGTCATGGTTACTTATAATACATTCACATTTTTACGATAAATGCAATTACAAAAAAATCCACTTGATCTTCTACTTTTAATGCCAAGTATTAACATAAGAAATTTGTTTTCATTCTTCAAATGAATACTTGATTGTTATATTAAATGTAATGATTGGCTGATGGAAGATTGATTGAAGGACAGATGGGCAGATAGAAAGATATGAATGAATAGATGGATGAATAGTTGTATGGATATTTGGAGATAGATAGATAGATAGATAGATCGATAGATACATACATACATACATCATACATACATACATACATACATACATACATACATACATACATACATACATACAAATATGGATGGATGGATGGATGGATGGATGGATGGATGGATGGATGGATGGATGGATGTATATTCAACCTTATTGTCATGTTCAATCTTATGTCAACTTGAGGAAGATTCTGTGACAAACAAATACAAAATTGCATTACCTGATGTCACGCTATGATGTCCTTCCTCCCCTCTGTTACTCGTGTTACCCTCCGTCTCATCCTCATTCTCATTGGATGGCACTTTGATGGGTGGGAGGGGCTGAATCTGAGGTAGGGCGCCCTCACTGCTTCGTTTTCTCCCATGTGCACCGGCACTGGATGGTGATGGAGGGAGAGGGCTGTTCGGTGATGTTTTCACCTTCTCAATGTCTCCTGTTGATGAAAAAAATTGAAACGTAATGAGGCTTCTGTGATATTAAAACCACTACTATGAATATTGACTATTTTTTAGTAGTGTCAAACTGATGTCAGAATTCAGCAATTATTGATGCATGGTTGCAAAATATTGGCGCACAAATAAAGTAAAACTGTAGACGTTTTTAATATTATATTTTGAAGAGTGACTTACCAGTTGAGTTTGGTCTTGAGGATCTGAAGTCTGACATGTGTGGGTGAGTGGATGGCCTTGCTATGGTGACATACGACCTCACGCTGCTATTGGCTGCGTTGATCAGACGGTCATTGCTTAGCAACGCTTTTGTGGCAGCTCTGTTTGGTGAAAAACAAAACAGTAGCAATATAACAGTTATTTTATTGTCACTTTTAAAAGTTAAACATAAGTTACAGGCAGGTTCTTGAAGGCAGAAAAGGATGTCAGTCATGTGTACATAATTCATTATCTTGTAAATTCAGCTTTAATAGCAAATTGCTTAGGTAAATTTCTAATCAAAATACTGAATTAAATACCAGCACTGAACATGTTCCATGCTAAAAAATATACTTGCACTCACATCATCATGTACCATAACTCTGTACACAGTTGAAAATGTCCTACAGAGACTTTCCAATTCAAACATTCTAATCATAAATATCTTTATAATGAAAGAGAACTTCGGAAAATCAAAACCTGTTCCATGTTTCTATTAGTATATGAATACAACAAGGTATTTGAGAACTACTATGGTTATAAGTATGTTTTGTCAATGTTGACAATGTTACTAGATCCCTTAGCAAACAAGCATGACTTACGTGACTGTGTTTTGTCCTATCAGCAGCCTGTTGATGTCCAGTTCCAGCAAGCGAGGCGTGCTCATGAAGTTGAGTTTCCCCGCCGACGTGAGTCCGCCTCCTCCTATCCCATCGCCGCCTGCCCCAGGGGTGGGGAGGGAGGTCGACATGGACCACATGGGCTGGGGCACCTCCCCCACCATCTGGACAGCCGAGCCCTTGATAGGGGTGGCGGGGGCGTAGCCTCGAGAGCTGGAGATTCGCAGACCATCTCCACTACCCGGGGTACCACTGGAATTCTGCATAAGGTAGAGAGAGCATTTTTTAATATGATTATTGGAAGATTAAAGTTGCATTATGGCACAGGCACATGTCTTTTTCTTCTTTTGTTATTGTTTCTGCAATTTACAATATAAGCAATTTTTAACTGTGTATTAAAACAATGATAAATAAATGATACAAATGAACAGAGTGCATGTTTATCTTGTTGTAGTATATTACTGCTACTACCAATAATAATAATGGTATGTAATAATCTGCGTCTTAGCACTTGACAAATCATTCTAAATTACTACAAACTTCAAAGATCAGAGGACAAATTATTTTAATCCCCTGCAAAAAATGTCCCAATAAACCCTTGTAAAGTGACTTACCCTTGTGGTAGGCCTGTGTCCAGCCTTGGCATGGTTGGCAGGGGTTGGAGCAGGCACGATGGTGAATGGAGTCCCCTTCCTGTCCTCAGGGGTCAAAGGTCGCAGGTAGCGCTTCGGAGGCTGGTAGTTACCCAACTTGCTCTGGAACACTGGATGGAACCCCCTGATACAGCGAACAGTTGTAGGTTAGTAAAAATACATGAATCTTCTAATGTAAGGTGCACTTGCAGTCAAAACTAGTAGCCACCAGTTTATAGCAGCCAATCTGCCTTTAAAGTGTCCACCAAAAGTAATCTCCTGCTAAGAAAAACTGTTTAATGGAACCTTAAGAGGTCACCGGTCTACAGTGGCCAACGTTTCTTGTCACCCTTAAGTGGTCACTATACACAGGCTTTTACTGCATTTCCTAAATTTATCTCAAACCAAACAATGACAACAAATCTTTCAGATCTGAATCGTCATCTAACAAACGACTTACCTTCCTTTCCATGACAGGATTGGTTTGATCATAAAGATGCCAGACTCCTGTTCCAGATGGCTAAGAGACTCCATGAGGAGGTGGGCGAGTCTGTTCCTCTCGGCGGTCAGCGAGTCCATCTCCTCGCCCCAGCGCTGCGCTCGCTTCCTCTGTAATGCCTCCATCTTCTCCAGCAGCGTGAACACTTCATCGTCAATCACATTGCTGCGCCGCACATTCTCTGCAAACAGTTAATAATAATAACATTACGATGTAGTCTCAAATATAATTGATATTCATCTCTGTAAAGCGGTTTATATCATTACCCCCCAGAATTTTGAAAGTTACTTGAATATTATCATTGTCACAAACAAAGCTTAAAGTTACATCACATCTATGATTACCTTCTATCCTCTTCATCTCCGTGTGGTGGGAGAATTTGCGGACCATGTGGACAAGCCTCTTGGCCGGTAAGACTGTGTATTGCTCCATAGACCTCACAGCTTCATTGTACTGCTCCGATGTCACCTAATATTAAAAGGGATAGAATAGAGACACAGTTCATCAAATATTCACAGCTAATTGGTTATAAGGATTTTTTAAGAGGAAGAACAAAAATACAGACTGATATAAAAAATGTAATATAGAATTGACAGAAGAATGAACAAAATAATCCCTGTAATCTGCCTTATCACAAAATATACAGCATCACAAAATTGTGTAAACATAATTTTTAAATGAATACAATGATGTAGATCCAGGAAGAGTTCTTAGAAACTGAATTAAAGCTTTAAACTGGACTTACGAAATGTATATTGAGAGTAGAACTACCTGTAATCCCCAAATAATAAGTCCAGTTAAATAGATTTCAAAACTTGTGGAAACTGGACTTACGAAATGTATATTGAGAGTAGAACTACCTGTAATCTCCAAATAGTAGGTCCAGTCAAATAGATTTAAAAACTTGTTTAAAAAACAAGTAAACTTTATTTTGTTGCATTAGTAATTATTCTTACCCTCTGAGCACTGATCCCCCGTTTGAGCGCCCTCTGGTTCCTCTCCGAGTCCGACCTGGAGAAGATAATGGTGGGCTCCACCTGGAGGTCCCTGGACCCTTTGCTTGCTGTTGAGATCCTTGAGGCCGAGGATGCCGGCTTGGATCCCCCTAAGGCCTGCAGCTCCAGTTGGAGGTCCTGGATGGTCGTCTGTAAGTCCACCATCATCATTGTGTTTTGACTGCGAAACATAATTTTAAAAAGTTCCAATTTTAAATATTCACTTGAGATTTTCAAATTACATATTTTTGGGCATAACCATACATCATTTTCCCACAAATTCCAACTCATCTAGATTATAAGATTATCAATAATTGACAAACTCATCTTCTTTATTTAAGAATGTCTTCAAACTTGAAACGTATCAACATAAATCGAACACATTCTTGAGCAGGTTCTCTGTTGCTATGTGTCGTACAAAAAAAAAAAAATCAAAATTATATCCCATTATTGGTTGAAAAATATTTGAGGAAACGGAAACTTACTTTAATTTGTCCTCATAATCCATCTGCTGCTTGGTAGCTTCCATTCTCCTGTTGTGTTGTAAGTAAACAAAAAAAGAATACAATGAAAATAATAATTTAATTAATACATTTAATTTGTACATGTATTTTCCCTGATAATGAAATACAGTTATCTTGCACCCCTTCTCATCTCCCTGGGTAGCATGCTAACCATGTGTAACAATGTAGGTGAAGCAGAATGATGTAAAGATAATGAAATGTTTATTAAGTAGTTACAGGCATCGATCTAATTTATTTTATTCCATTTGTGATAATTTTTAACCCAATGAAGATGGTTTGTTTGGTATATAACACATATTCTCCATAGAATCCAACCAAAGTTGTTCAGGCCCAGTGTAAAATGAGTTAAAAGGATCTAGTAACTTTGTTGACATGTGCAAAAAGTGATGAGTGGTTGATGCAATGTATATTATTGTTATTTGATATGTCCATGGGGTGTTGTGTGAAAATTTCAAGTTAAATGGACATTATATGGCCGAGTAATGAGCAAAAATGCAAAGTGATATTCACTAACTTATTGCACTCACTTTGTACACGGTTTTCGCGGTCCAGTGGATAATTTAACATCTGAACACTTCAATCGTAAATATCTTTTTAACGAAAGGGAAATTTAAAAAACCGAAACCTGTCCCATGCTTTTATTGTAAATACAAATACAACAATGTATGACGGGACCACTAGAATTCCAATTGGATTTTGAGGATTTGGACAATGTTACTAAGTCCCTTTAAGGGTCCGAATCAGAGTAACATTTGCCAATAGAAAGAATGCAATTACCTAATCATCAAACCACATCAAACATTGGGGCATAAACAAGTTGCACTTACAGATGGTCATAGTTCTCCTGCAGCTCTCTGACCTCCTCCGTCTGGTTGGTCATCTCAGTGACCTCCCTCTCCAGCCCCTCTTGAATCGCCCCTGCAGAGGGCAGTCTAAGACCCTGTGTCCCTCCCCTTGACCGACCTGTATCTGCCCTGGACACCATCAGGGATGATATGGCTGGTTCCTGGGAACAAAACGAAAAATCACTTTAAAATCTGCTTCTCCCTCTCCAGCCCCTCATCAGAGGGCAGTGGTAGCCACTGTGCCCCTCCCCTTGATCGCCCTGTATCAGCCCTGGACATCACCAGCGACTATATGGCTAGTTCCTGAGAAGGAATACAAACTCAATATATAAATATTCATCTCTCTTTCTAGCCCTTCCCGTCTTTAGCCCCTCTGAATAGCCCCTGCAGAGGTCAGTCTTAGACCTTGTGCCCCCCTCCCCTTGACCACCCTGTATCTGCCCTGGACACCATCAGCGACGATATAGCTGGTTCCTTAGAAGACAATCAAGACTCAATCTATAAATATCTATCTCTCTTTCCCCATATACATATTTATCCTTAATGGCCCCCATGGAGGGAAGTCGAATCCCCTGTGCCCCTTCCCATACAGTCTTTTACAGGTTTTACAACATCATGATGGTTTATATGTTGTATGACCTTTAAAATCTAGATTATTTGGTTGTTTACTGGGATGTTTTTAATAATGGATTTCAAAAATGTTTATTTTGCTTTAATCAAACATAGCTAGAGGTCGCGCCTTTACTTACTGGTAGTTCTGGAGTTGTCATCACTGTGCCAAACACTGAAATAATCTCTTTCAAAACTGCAAGAAAATAAACAACATGAGGTCACAATTTTTCAAAGGAAAAACATCAACAAAATTATGGCAGTCACACTGTGATATGACTGTACATAGCAGTTTCATGATATTAAAGAAGAATCTGATCTTTCCATTTTTTGCAAAATACAGCATTACGTTTCACTAAGTTAGCCGTGATCTCCACCACGGTGGAAATCAACTCAACCATTTTAATAGCTTTCGTCAACATGCCATGCCCTGTTAACTGCCCCCCCGAGACCTAGTGGTATTATAGAGATAATCTCCTCCGGTTACATGCAGTAAACCGATAAGAACGGTGTAAACGGTGATACAATTCTACTAGAGGCACGAATCTCTCAACCTCTCCTCAGGCCTGAGAAGCGGATATTTTCTAACTTGGGTGAAACGTAATGAGTAAGTTCAAATTGGATGATAAATAAATGTGTCTTTCCATATCATAACTTAGTGGTATACATCTATGAATTGAAGGTTAATAGTGACAATTAAATTTTACATCTAAGAAATCAGGTTGTGTTTTTTTATTTTGTTGAAACAAGTTTAAACATGTTTATCTACTACAGATGTTAACATACTGTAAATCTACACTGTATGTCATGTGAAAGCTGTGATAAGCTAACAGACTTGCACATAACTTACACGTCTCAACGTTATACGTCATGTCTGAGATCTGAGTGGTCACATTGACGTCCTTGTTAAAGTGGATTGTATTTAGCTCAGCTAGCTGCTCTATGGCAGCTCCGAAATCTGAAATAAAGCAGGAAAGAACACTTGAATTATTGGATTTTAATAACATTTTTATTTATACCTATCAACCACTATCATCTTAATTAAACAATTGAGGTCTGGTCCCGAGATCATTTGGCTGGGGTCTATGGAGAGTGTAATATTTCATCTTCTAATACATGATCTTGTAGAAAATCATATTTATGCTGGGGTAGATAGCACTATCAAACGATAGAAATTATTATAATCAAGAAGAATATTTGTGTTTTTTTGTAGAAAAATTACATTTGTGCCGAGGTATACATTTAAAACAATAGGGAATAAAAAAAAAGTAACTTAAATCATGAAATATTACTTTGTGAAGTGAAATAAATTACTCACCTTTGTCATACACAAGTTTCATGACGTTCTCCTTGAAGTCAGCTACATGCTGGTAGGTCTTGAGGTAATCTACCACTACAGGATGATCTGCAATGGACTCAACAGAATTCCTGAAGATACACAGAAGGTAAGGATATTTTTTTAAACAAAAAATCAGGTTTATCTATTTATGTTTTAGATTCCTTAAAAATCTTGAATTGTGCATATCTTTTTTTAAAATATGTTTTAAACCAGGGTATCAACAGGTCTGCCATACATGTAATTTTAAGTCTCACTTAAAATATAAGTTCAACTTGAAGGAAATCTTTTAGGAACACCTCCAGGGCCCCATTGCAGAAAGCGTTGCAATCAATTGTAAAGTTGCAATTAATTGCAATTCAGAAAATATGCACATCTGAACCAACCAATCAGATTTGCAGATTTTGTCACATGATCTGACTGGCCATTTATTGCAACTTTACAATCACTTGCAACTCTTTATGCAATGGGGCCCTGGAAAGTGCTGGAAGTAACTTGCACCTTGACCTGTTCAGAACTGGTCCAGAAAATATTACGGCTAGGGTCTATGGAGAATACATGTTATACCAAAATCAATCAGTCCTGAACAGGTTAAACAAGCCCATTTATGATATAAAACATTAAAGGGACTTAGTAACATTGTCCAAATCCTCAAAATAAAATTGTAATTCTAGCGGTTCCTTTATACCTTGTTGTATTCGTATTACCAATAAAATCATGGGACAGCTTTCGGTTTTTCAAATTTCCCTTTCATTACAAAGATATGTATGATTGAAGTATTTAGATAAGAAAATCTCCGGGCGAGATTTTCATCCCTGTACAAAGTGAATGCAGTGAGTTGGTGAATATCACCCAATATCACTTTGCATTTTCGCTCATTACTTGGCCATACATTGTCCATTTGACCTGAAATTTTCACACAATACCCTGAGGACATATGAGATAACAACAGTATACATTGCATCAACCATTCATCAGTTTTTGCACATCTCAACAAAGTTACTAGATCCCTTTAAATCTACAGCCCTGTAGTTCTTACCTCGATGATTTACTTGACGTTGAATAGGCAATAGGTGATGTTCCCATGTCTAGTTTCTCAACTGAAGAAAAGAAAAGAAAAAATACAAAGAATTCAATTTAATTTGTAACTTACAATGATACCAGAACAAGCAATGTAGTGTTAAGTTTGCAATCAATGACATTATGTTACATTATACGATTTGAAGTAAATCAAATACAGAAAGAGGTAATTATATCTCATTTTACATGAACATGAGATCTTATGTTGGGTCTCGCGATGACGAAGGCTGTAGACGACAGCTGGAAATTTTGGAGGTGAATATTTGTACTGGGGTCAAAAGTTTTAAAATGTTTCTTCATAGAGATGATATCTTAGCACTAATGCATAAAAAGCCAAACAAATAAAGATATCAGATTTTGTTTTCTATGCCATATCTTTTAAAACAATTAAAGATTTAATATGAAATTGCAATTCCATATTACCCCCTACCACATCGTATAACTTTTATAGACCTCTAAAAATGCTCAGAAGTGACTGTCATTGAACTCACCCTTGTGCACGCACTTTTATAATTTGTTCATTACATGACATACACACAAATCATTTTATAATCATAAATTTAGTACGAGCTGCTGAACTAAAATATTCAACATGATAATTAGTAAAAAACAAAAATGTGAAACAATTTCACGCTTAAAACGGGGCAAAATATTGTATAAAAAATAAAAAAATTGTATATCAGTGAAAATTAACACAAAACACTGACTAAATTCTAACAAGTGCATATTATTGAGAAAAAAAAACATTGCAAGTGCTATAAAACAAAGCAAATTACATGAGTTCACTTGCATTAAAATATGTACTTGTAAAGCCACAGGAAAGACAATACAAACAAATATACAATTGCAAACAAAATAGTGATTACCTGTTGAAAAATAACAGCGCAACATGAATACACAAGTTACACAAATATTTGCATATAACAAACATACAGACATTGTCTCGAAATATTTTAAATCTTTTAAATTGTGTCTTCTGGCATCATTTCTAGCTAACGATCGACTAAACCCACATACTGAATTTTATAATATCAATCACGTATTAAATTGAACCTACAGACCAAAATAACTCATGGTTAAATTGAACTCCCTCTGACAAGAATTTGTATGATAGTATGATTGAGAAGTAAAAGTTGTTTTTGATAGACTAAAAGGTTCACACCCCCCCCCCCCCCCCCCCCACACACACACTACACCACTGAATACTGCTAAAGTGTACATTCACAATATTAAATCAATACTGTAATATAAAATATCAATCAGCTAAAAGTGTTAGAAATTGCATCTTACAGTTTATATCATATTTAATTATCTACTTTAATCTACAATTATCATCTTTTTTCTATAAACCAATCATATAAATACTCTAGCATTTCTCACATTGCAGACAGGACAAAATAAACATAATTATTTGAAGCCATAAATACACCGACTAAAAAAGTGACAAAACAAACTTCTAGCTAGCTTCTTATTCTTCTAATGCTACTGACGAATTACCTCAAGCTCTTTATATTCAGCAGAGTCGCCTGGAAAAATGGTTAACAAAATTAGTTTTTATTACATATTAAAGGAAGCCAAACACTGGCATTGCTGCTTTAATACTGTTGATAATAAATGCATAATTCCAGCCACTTCTAGAATATTTCCTCTTGGTTATCACTAATAATGTAAATAATTAATGTTTTTGAGATCACCATCATCAGTTTTGACTGAAATGTTTTCCAACAGTATCACATGCAACGTCATCTGAGCGTGGGGTAATAACCTTGATTTTACTAGCTCGACTGGGACACACAAAAAAAAAGATTACATTCTAGTATGTATTAAGGTATGTTATACACAGCAAATCAGAGGGAAAATGTGCAGAATAACAGGTTAAAAATAAAATAATAATTTTGTAGTACTAATAACTAGTTTTGTTTACCCAGGGTAGCTTCTTCAGGGATTTTACACTTTTCTCCGAGAAGACCCTGCATCTAATATCATTAACTCTTGTCACACACACACACACACACACACACACACACACCACCACATGCAATCAAGCACTTGCTCTGTACTCTCTCCACTCCCTGGTGAGCATTCCAATCCACTTGACTCAATGCTTCTCACGCATAGCTCAATCACACTGTCAATGAACCGTTTAGTGGCTAGTAGATGTCAACTGAGTGAGGCTCCAATCAAACACTCAATGTGGACTCTCTCCACTCCCTGGGGAGCATTCCAATCCACTCCACTCAATGCTTCTCACACATAGCTCAATCACACTGTCAATGAACTGTTTTGTGGTTAGTAGCTGTCAACTGAGTGAGACTCCAATCAAACACTCAATGTGGACTCTCTCCACTCCCTGGGGAGCATTCCAATCCACTCCACTCAATGCTTCTCACACATAGCTCAATCACACTGTCAATGAACTGTTTAGTGGCTAGTAGATGTCAACTGTCAGCCGAGTGAGGCTCTGAAGGAGGCAAAACAACAGGAAAGGAAGGAGGGAGCTGGTTGCCAAGCCTCTACAGTCCGTTACGACTATCTTGATGTGATTCAAGAAGAGCTGTTGTATTCCAATCTGGAGAAAGCTGAAGGTTCTTTCTCTCACATGCATTCATAAGTCTCACATTTTTATAAACATAATGTTTTATTATAATTAATAATTATAAAATTATACACAGCAAACGAAGAGACCATATTGTGTGCCATTGCCTAAAACAATCATACACTCAATGAACTGTTTAACACTCATCTGTTTCTTGCCTACAAAATAGAAAGTTTTTGTTTTTGTTACAACATGTTATAAAAATCAAACCAAAGTGCAAAACAATGTGTGCAGATAAACAACTTATGAAGACGAAACTCTGTGCTTTCCACTCCACTCTAGACACCATTCATACCCTCAAGAAACTGTTTTGCGCTTGTTGCCGTCGTTACCAATCTGTTGAGGTCTGCAAAATCGACGATGTCTTCACCATCGGCATCGTATGCCACTTCTTCATCGTCGGTCTCCTGCATGGAGACCCCGCTTTCAGAAATGGATGGAGCGCGACTGATGAGGTGCGAGCTTACGCGCCCCTGGTAACCAGCAGTGCTAAGTCGGGCAAGACTCATCTGCTCGTGGAAGCTCACCGTGGCACTCTGCTGATCACGGTGAGGGTGCGAGCGCACCCCCGTTGCAGCGGACATCTTTTTTACCTCACCATCTTCATGATCAACTTGTTCTGCTCGCGCCAGGTGTATTTCAGGAATCACATCACATTGCAAGCATTCAGGAGATTATAGAGAACATGTACATTCATAAGTGAAAGTTACGTTAACAATAGAAATGAAAATCTCTGTTGTGGCTTTTCTTTCTTTGCTGGTCCTTTTGCATGTGCCTGGGAAAACAAATTTCACTGTGACCTTCGAAGCAGGCAGACCATGGCTCCAGAAGGCAACAAATGTTAAAGTGATCCATTAACTTAAGTCGTATTTGATACTTCAATCATATACCAATATCATAGTGAGATTCTTCTGAATGATGTGTGATAGTTTTACAGAAAAAGATAAGTTTTACTTAGTTTACCTAAATTGATCTTCACTACATACAAAATTATTCCTTGAAAACTTGTTATTCAATCATAAATATCTCCATAATTAGGGAACACATTTTACTCTTCTATCCATAAACAAAACAAGGTACAAGATTTTTTTTTTGTACATTAGATTTTGGTAGATGCAACAAGTTAATGGATCACTTTAAAGACTGCATGCTATAATTGCAGGATAGATTTGTTACAAATTTGAAAATGGAAACATGTAAATATATACTTGGTTTAAATTTACAAAGAAGATCACTCAACAGGGATATATTTCACACTTTCAATCATAACTGACCTTCAGCAGGGAAGGGGATATATCTTTTCCATTAATTAAAACAGAAATATTCATGCTTCCATTTTGAAATTCATGAAGAAGATAAATTATGAACTATTAAATAATTTCACGCTTTCAATCATAACTGACCTTCAGCGGGGAAGGGGATATCTCCCTGTGGAGTCGTCACGACGGTCGAGTTGCGGCTTTGGTTGATGGCGCTCCTTGCGCTAAGCAACGACCCGTGCATCGACGTCGCGCGCGACCGCCGTTCCACCATACCCTGCCGGTGCTGCTGCAACTGGGCTTTGAACTTCTCGTAGAGGGACTGCTGGCTGTGGTGGCTGCTCGCCGACAACGGCCGCTCAAATTCATTGTCCTCCTCCCCCTCCTAGTAACAATAAGCCATCAAAACATTAATTGATTTTGATAAATTTTTGTATTTTGTATACATTGGTTCATTGTATAATTCAATATTTGATTTTGTTAATTTGTTTTGTACCTTTGTACTTTGTATATAATAATGTTGATAAAGTGTGGAAATAAAATATATCAAACAAACAAATAACTATATCGAATAAATAAACAAATAAATATATCAAAATGATTTCAGTAATTAACCCGTTATGATTTGTTAAGTCACAGGTATCTTGTCAGTACAACAAAAAAATGCAGTTGCTCGCTATCTTTGGTAGATATTGACAAACTTTACAAAAAAACTAACTTTATTTATTTTACTTTGGCTCTATTATATCATTATCACATATAACAACTCAACTTCATATATCTCTCTTGATTTGATCCACATTATATTGTGTCTGTACCTTGAAGTCTTTGGAGGATGAATGTTGTATAACATACCAAAATCATAATAATTGTCACCTGACCAGCAGATTTAATGTAACCATCCAAAAAATTGAATGAATTTGCATCCACTTTGAAAGATTGTCATTTCATTTCTTTGGATAAATTTGAATAGCCATTACTTGCATATAACTATAAAGTTTGAAAAATTGTAATGTGTCACTATGTTGTACACTCCAGATGTGAATGTTTGGTGTTAATCACAAGGAAAGACTGGATTAAAAATAAAAAAATAAATTAATAATTGTCCAAAGAGGATGTTCTGATTACATGGAAATATAGTCAATAATCAATTCAGAGCTTTTCAAGTAGAATGCAAATTAAATTCAGTTATCACTGACGGGTTTACAGCTTTAGACAAACATTTTTAATTGAGCCAAGTTTAATCTCTATTGAATTTGCTTTTCAAATGGTTTGCCATACAAGTTTATGAATAACAAAGCAATGCATATATATATGAAAACATTCATGGTCACCTTAAGAAAAGAAAAAAAATCATGCCTGATGCAGTAATACATACATGAGACATACTTTGTGAATTATGTGCAATAATGATTGCTGCAACATGTCAAATTACAAAAAAATACCAAAATGAAAACCACACAAACCCCAAAACAAAACATTATGAACATTTCATGACTTTGTGTAATTATCCCTTCCTCCAATAACTACACAAATTAGCAATGCAGAGCCACTTTTGATTATCAAAGTTGACATTACTTACCTGTTCGAGCTATAAGATAATTGCTATAAGTTATAATATACAATAATTCTTCATTAAATGTTGTTTTCCACAATCTCAATAAAAAAATCAGCAGTGTTACATTATGAGCATCAAACACATCTGAAATATGTTAATAATATTAAAAACACAATTATAGACAATCACAAACACATGCACATGTGAATACAAATTGTATGTAAATACATATTGTATATTACAGGTTATTAATCCATTAAGTAAGTCAACCATACAATTGGACTGTCAATGACAATTATTGATCAATCAAAACAAAATATTATCACATTGAGTTAGAATATTTAAAAAAGAAACACAATATCAAATTAACAGCTAACACATGCACTGATTATATGCCATGACAGTGTCAAAATCAAGTAATACCAATATACTTAATTTGACAAGTGTTAATTGTTTGTGTGGATGATTTTAATTTGCCGAGCATTGAAATACCATACATTATAGGTACCCTCAATTTTGTTGTGATATCATTTTTTAATAAGCATTAGTTTTTAAAACACCACATCAATGCAAACATGGATGAATATATCACAAGTACATAATTGTCATGTTAATCATATATCAATGAAAAATCACTAATTAGCACCTTAATTTGCCAACTTATACAAAATGTTTTGATAAACAATACGTATCTATCAAAATATAGATCACATTATTTGTAAGTTGCATCGATTCAAAAGCATTTTGTTAGGGTGTTATAATATTACACATTTACAAACAATACTAAAACAATGTTCATGACATCATATTTAACACAATTTTTACACAATCCCCTGTCAACAAAAAAATCACCACTATATAAAAAATTCAGTTAGATTTCTCTCCTTTACTTGAAATTAGTAATATTAGAATAGCTGCATGCACAAAAAGCTTTGCATTGATATCATCTTGTAGAATTCTGTTAAAGCAACCTTGTTATGTTCAGTCACATTAAAGCAATGTTTACAATCTTAGGCAAGCATACATTTGTAACTCAAGGATTCAAATTCATAGGCCCTAAATTTCAGGCTTTCACCTTAAATCTGGCATCCCTGATAACTGTGTATCGATCATCTCTGTTAGCCAAACACCAAGCAACCTGGGTATTATTTGTGATTACAACGTCCAGCAAAAAAGCAAGTTGGAATAGAATCGTCTCTGTTAGCCAAACACCATATGCAACCTGATTATTATTAGCAACAATATTTATAACGTCCACCAATGGGCGAGTAAGTTTATGATATATACATGCAGTATCATTCCTGTTAAGTCCTAGCAGCCAAACACCATGACAAAGACGATAACTGACGCTGGAGCCTTACCAAGCCAGAGGTCAAGATCTCTTCATACTGCTGAGCCAGTTCCTCCGTGTCACTATATTCTTCATCCAAATATTCGTCCTCTTCGTTGTTGTTAGCGTCACCGCTTGCCTGATAAGAATCCACGTCATCTGCGTCAACGCTAGCACTGACATCAGCTGCTTTCTCAGAAATTTGTTCATCCCGCTTCTCGCCGCTCTTTGCTTTTGGTTTGGTCCCCGCTCGCTGACGCTGGTTGAGTGGCCGTTTGCCGTGCTTCGGTGGCGCCCTTCTCTGTGACGCTTTCTGCGCAGGCTGTTACATTGAATGTTTGTTTAACCATTTAAATGTTTACATTTTAAAAAATCATAGCAATATTGATGAAAAAATTTACTTTGTTGTACAAATTTCTGTTTCTGTGCAGGCTGCAACATTAAATATTTGTTAAATCATGAATTACATGTATGTTTTAGAAAATTGCATGACAGTTTCTTTTATGGAAAATGCACTTTTTTGCACAGATTTGATCTGAATTCTCCAGCCACAATAAAGGTCTGAAGTTTACACATTATACAATGTACTGTGTATATGATGTGGTTCGAATAATTCTGTACTGTAAAAGAAACATTTCAAACAAATATACAATCAAACAACAATATAATTATACAGCAAACATCACCACACTAGGAGTCATTCACTGCAAACTTTTGCAATTTGTTTTAGTAATAAGCATGGATTATACCGCAACACCGTTCATCTTTAAAAAAAAGCTACATGTGGTATCCAATATTTCAATTCACAGATTTTCATTAATTTTTTTAATCTTAGAATGTTATCTTTTATTTGGTGTGATTCATTTGGTTTTGGTATATCGACATAAAGATGCTATCCCTCACTAGACTTTAATTTTAATGTATTAAGGTGACAAGACCACCACCATAATCAGGATACTTGGAAGACAATAAATCTTCTTTATACATATCATCAGAGAACACATACAGTTTTAGAGGACTAAAAACCTCAATGATTATACAAATAAAAAGAGCTCCACACTTTTTAATAGGATTGTCAGCAAGCATAAGAAGTTTAGAAGCAGGATCACCTATGGAACAATATTCAAATCAAGCCCACATTTTTAAACATTTTAAAAAAACTTTTGTATAATTTCATTGTGCTAATTTAGCAGTCAACACTTATCTCAAGCGGGGAAGGGTAGCAAGAAAGAAGAAGCAGACAGGAAAACACTCCACTCGAAAAATCTGTGACTTGAAATTCACTTGAAGCCTCACCATTCCAGCATCTCTTTCAAACTGAGACTGTCCTTTGGCCGAGGCTGTGACAGGGGTCTCACCTTCGCTCTCAATATCCCAATAATCCCCATCATACATTTTTTTTTCCATTGCATAATTCAGCAGCCAACATTTTATAATTTCATAAATCAGGGGAAGGGTGGCAGGAAAGAAACAAGCAGGCAGGGTAAACTCCACTCCAAACAATTTTGACTTGAATGGCAACAGCCTCACCATTGCGGCAACACTTTCAACTGAGACTGTCCTCTGGCTGAAGCCCTGACAGGGTTCTCTCCCTCCCCCTCTAACTCCCCATCATACAATATTTGTTTGCTTTCATTGCACAAAATTCATCAGTCATCATTTAATAACTGAAGCGGGGAAAGGAAGCAATAAAGAAGCAGGCAGGCAGGGTAAACTCCACTCCAAACAATTGTGACTTGAAAATCGACAGCCTCACCATTGTGGCAACACTTTCCAACTGAGACTCTCCTTTGGCTGAAGCCGTGATAAGGGTTTCACCCTCACCCTCTATATCCCCATCATACATGCTGGGTGAAAGCACCGATAACTGACGGTCAGTGCTCCCGGAGATGGCAGAGTCTGACCGATTATCTTGGCCACGGCTATTAACGGACTTGGACATGGCGCTCAGCTTTGCAGATGACTGCAAATTCTTCATCAACATCTCCATCTGTTCAGCACTCTATAGTTTAATTGTAATACATACCGGTACATAACCACAGTGTTCAAAGAATTAAATGTATACATTAATAATAATAATAATAATAATCTCGATTTATATAGCGCCTAATATGATTGATAATCATCTCTAAGCGCTTTACAATGATAATATTATATCAAAATGAATGCAAAGTAATAATTTTTACATTACATACAAATTACAAAAATACAAAGTATTGAAACAAGCACAAAGTTCATCTGTATTGGTATTTCTTTGATAGTAACATTTTCAACATTTGAAGTACATTGTATACAATAGAAACTGAATTAATTATCATTTGCATCTTGCAATTTTAATTTTATTTGATCAAGGATCTGAAAAAATTACAACCTTGTAAATATGTACAGTTGATACTTTCACTCCACATCAAAATAATTCAATGTATCTGTAAAGTGATTTATGAAGACTTGATAATGGATAAAAGGAAATAGACCATACCAATGTAAAAAGCACACACCGTTTACAGCACATATAAATGCCTTGATGTTAAAAAATATGCATATAAACACCCAAATGTCTCCAATTTATATACATTAAAAAAAAGATAAGGGAATGAAAGCAACCACAGTGTAATATATGGGATTAAGAATTAACACTGAAAAATGCTCTACAGAACAGGGTATTAGTAAAACAAAAAAATAAATGTTATCATTTCAAACAACATAGAATAAAAACAATCATCTGGAAAATGACATTGCACAAGAGATAAATCATTGAAGCACTTTTCCAAATCTATTAAATGTACCAAATGTACCAAATTGTGAAGATATATTATGTAAAAACTACCACACACTTCATGATCTGACTGGATGTGTGACTCGATCCATAAACCAGTTTGCATTTTAGACCACGGTTGAAATTTAAACCAACTTTGTGAATTATCAGCTTAGGCGGGGTAGAGTGATCATAAGGATAAAAAATTGCACACAACAGCAAAAAAAAAAAAAAGGGGGAAGTTTAAAATGGGATAAACCATGAACACCAGATGTGATTGGTAAGGAACAAAAACAAATGTATTTATGATTATATTCATGTATGACACCAACATTGGCCTACTGGCCCAAAGCTCGTACAATTTTACCTCGGGAAATCAAAATTGTATGAATGTCTTGAAGACAAAATATTATTCTTTTATGTCAAGCATCATCCATACTCGGTTACAAAGGCACAAATTGGTTACAAGGCACAAAATTAGTTACAAAGGCACAAATTGGGTAGAATGACACAAATTGGTGGAAAAAATGCACACAAACAACAGCAAGGTGGGGTTTGCAAGGTGAGTGTTTTGCGTGAAGGAACCAACAGCACAACAACTGATTGTTCTGCTTACCACGCGTGACTGGTTGCGCGAGGCGCTTCGAGACCCGATGCGCGATGTCTGCTGCTCTTGTTCGACGAGCACGACAGGATCCACCTGTGTGGTCTGATCTGAACTTTCTACCATCTTCGTGTCCGAAACTAACTCGTCGACAACCTTATTATCTTCTTCTTCTCCTTCATTTTTATCAGTTTTAACAGTCTCTGATTCAGCTGCATTTTCATTTTGTTTTTCAGTCTCTTGCGATTCTTCTTCTTTCTTCTCTTCCGATTCCGCCTTTATTTATATTCAGGCAACAATGAAGCATGCAATACAATTTGGAATTGAAGCAAATGTGACAAGTTGTGTGTTTATTTAAATTCTAGGTGGATGCGAGCACATTGACAATAAAATATACATTGAGCATAACAGGTCATTCTAATTCTGACCTAAATGTGCAAGGAATGTGCTCACATAGGGAACATGATAGCAACATGGTAGACAAACATTCCAGTATAGTTGCTGTAAATAAAGACCTCATGGAGAGTTAAATGACAAGGAAATAATACTTGTAGTAATCATGGAAATAGTCATGGTACCTCATATCATACATTTACTAATGTGATATATCAAATCAACAATTTCTCTTCTACTATTCTTATTTGATTATATTCTGTTCTATCATATTCTGATCTATTCTATTCTATTATTTTCTATTCTATTCTATTATAATATAAATGAAAAAGAGCAAAGAAAGATTATATTGTATTCTATTCTATAATATTATATTATATTCTATTCTATTAATATTACTTTCACTATTTTCTTTTTAATATCAGTTTGACTGACCTTCTCTTCTTCGATGGGCTTGACCATGTCCATGAAGTTGAATTCCCCCAGATACTTGGACCTCTGCTCCGGAGTGAGTTGCTTTAGTGCCTTCTGCTCTTGTTTCATTGCATATTTTGTCTGAGGCATTTAAAAGAGAAAGTGAAAACACATTTTGATGACTATCATAAAACTTCAAACAGTATTCCCATCAGGCTTTTGAAATCCATATAGACTTTAGGAGTAAAATGATGATGACTCTCTATTTTCCGACATAAATGCATTTCAATACTTTGTTGATGTTGCTTGACAAAGATATCTCGCTGTGACAAGGGCTTATCTCATTTACTACTCACCATTAATGTGTATAACCATGAGATGTCTGTGATCTTTCATAGAGATAATTTTACAACATGTGCAGTAATATTCATTGCTAGTAAATGTGAACTCACGGTTTGTTCATGTTCCTTGACAAAGCTCTCCAGCTGAGCCATTGCCTTGTCAGCATCCTTCTCCGCTCCTTCCTGGGTCTCCTTGGCAACATCCACCTGCTTCGCCAAGATATGGCGCTCCTGGAGATAAAAAAGGGATGAAAAAATGAAAAAAGAGGTGAAAATCATAATTAGTTTTGCTTATCCAGAGTAGCCCTAAGGTGCAAATGCACCGTTTACGGAGGACCCTGTATCTCCCAATTTCGTCGCCCAAGTCATCAAATACACAACCACATTAAATCCATCACTTAACCTGCACTCTCTCCACTTCCTAGGGCATATTCCAGCCAGTACTACTCTTGACTTTGACAGGCTCTCAGAGTATACATATATTCTCAGTACCTACTGAGTAACCATGTATACACCTCATAGGCTCACATTGAAAGACAAGTGTTTGCGTTTCCCAGGAATGCCAGTGAAATATAAGTCATAGGGCTGAAAAATGAGCTATGGTGCTTGACTTTTGTGGAAAATAATAAGAACGACCCTGAATTTCTAAGTGACCAGGGCCTGAATTCAGGCATTTTCCTGAAAAGTGTCATATCTAGCGTTACCATAGAATGGTAGCCAAACTCCATTGCACATAGGTATGTTTGGATTGAAAATATTCCCAATTATTTATCACTACTAAAAATGTGGATCAGTAATTTAGGTTCACGAATCCCCAAACTAATCTTACCTTGTCCCATTTGTTCTCCTTGTCCGTGATGTGATTGCGCAACTGCTTCACCTTCTTGTGGTTCTCTTCTTGGTTGGTCTTGATCTGGGTCTGGAGGCCCTGCACGATGAACAGCGCCTAGGATGGATAGAACAAACAAAGACAAAACATATTTAACATTTAATGTAATACAGTAAAACAGTAACATATAGCGCTGTGCCATTGACATGAATATCAATTAATCGCTGTCATTACTGAAAGGGTTGCGTTGCTGTTTGACCCTCTTGTGGTTCTCTTCCTGTTTGATCTGGGTTTGAAGGCCCTGACAATGAACAGCGCCTACAATGGACAGAGCATACAAGAACAATTAATAATAATGTAATACAATCCACTTCTGCCCTGACAAGGATCCTTCTAGGATTGAATGCTAGGCTCCTACTGACTCTCACAATAATACAGCAATGTAAAGCATGATATTCACATGAATATCAAATAACAGTTATTACTATTGATGTGATTGCACAGCTATTGACCTTCTTGTGGAAGGGGGGATGAAATATCTTTCTTCTTTCCTGTACTGCTTAAAAGCCAAATGAAGCTGCTCCGGGGGCACTTTACTCCACCGATCTTCATCCTCATTGGAAATCTTCTCCTTGAACGGCATTTCATATGCATCACAATCTAAATATAGGACAGGTGGGACTAACAGAATATTCAAGGTGGGGATAAGAGAGATCAAATGGTTTTTAATACCTCTTTCCTGTACTGCTTGAAAGCCGAAGGAAGCTGCTCAGGGAGCACTTTACTCCACCGCTCTTCATCTTCGATGGGTATCTTCTCCTCGAAGGGTACCTCATGGACGGGCTCTAGGTTGGACTTGTTCCTCATTGGCCTCTTTGGGGTGCCCGACTTGTTCCTATCATCTTCAGCAACTAGTGAATCGAGTGAGAGAAAGAGAGAGTGATTTTATTAGTATCCAATGCATGACAATCTGTCCTACACAGCTTTACAGAGACCACTCTTGTATTCAGAATACTCAAATTATGTCAAACAGACTGGGTTCATAATTTTTACCCCAAAATGCCTCTTGGACCTTATTGAGAGTCTTTTATCAGAAAACGTATCTAGGTTGCCAGATGAAGACAGTTGTTAATCTTCTTCATGTTGCAAGTACACGTCAAGTAAGTCTTTCCAGTTTATTGATTCATAACTATTATACTTCGACTGGATACATTTTTTATTTTATTAACATTTTTATTTTATTTATTTATTTTAAAAAAAATAATTTTTTTTGGGGGGGGTTCTCAATTCAGGGGGTAGATATTATCTCATCATGTATTCTTAAATACAAATTGAGAGAAAAATCTTAATTCAATAAATCATCAACAATTTAGGCAAGAACATAATCACAACCAGTTATAGGCCCTTTTTAAACCAGGGGAAGATGATAAATTAACAAATAATTAGAACTCAATAAAAGCTTACATTATCATAATATTCATTACCTATTTTTCCCCATTTAATCAAAGAAGTTGAATGATTTCGTTTTATAGAGTGATCAATAAGACAATAATAAGATATAGTGTTTTTTTTAACTTGAATAAAATGTCTACCTCTGTTGATAGTCTTTGGTGTGGGAGGATCAAGACCTTTAGGAGTCTCTGGTGGAGTGGGCCTGACTGATATATCAGTACCTTGTCTGCTCAGAGGCTCCTGAAACACAAATTAAAGTAACAATAGATAAATTGAAAGTTTAGAACAGTAGTACTACTGATAATGAAAAAACAGATTGTGTTCCAACCAGTTAAACTGGCAGAAAGAGGTACAGAGGGATAAAGTAAATAATTTGAAATGTTCTTGTTTGATATCAATTATACATAGAAAAGAACAAGTACATATATTCACACCTGCCTTCTGTTATTTATAAGATAACATGTGTATTACTTCATTTGAACTCAAGATTTTCAACAAACTTTAAAACCATCCACAAATATGCTTTACAGCGGTATTTCAATTTACCAAATATACCAGTATAAGCTACAAACATGTCCTCGGGTGAGAGTGATAAGGGCCTTAAGTCAATTTGTCTAAATTGAGTTTATGCATATCATCATAAAGGCCCCATTTTCCTAAATGTGGTGCAAACATGTCAGCAAATAATAAATTGTGATTTTTGAAATATTTATACAATATTTGAGAGAGCTACATTTAGATTCTACAGGGCTCCCAAAATTTGAACATGATTTATCTCTCAAGTACAAAAGGTGACTTTTACCGCCCTTCTCTTTTTCAACCAAAGATGTGTCAATGAGTAATTCACAAGAAAATGCCTACCTTCTTTGATCTGGTTGACAAACCACTCCTCACTGATCTCTGTGTAAAGGAAAGACAAATCAAAATATAAAAATATGTTTTTGCTCTCGCAAATGGTACTTATAGGCTGCATTCATAAAGCATTTCTAATTGCTGTAAAAGTCAATTTTTGTAACTAACAAGGAAAACCCAATCAGCATGGAGCATAAATAAGGTTGCCATAGTAATTAAAATAATTGGACGTTTACAAGAATTGGAAAAATTATATGAAATAGGGCCATGATCCTTGATTCCGCTGGCTCAGACAGGCAAGCAAAATCAAGACTTTTAAAAATGTGGTAGTCTGAAGAAAAAAAACACATTACAAAAGTCTGCTAACCCTAGGCAAGTCAAAGTCGGCATGAGAGCAATTTGGCAGCCCGAAGCTAATAAATTTATTTTGGGCCCCGGGCCACCCAGCCAGAGCCAATCTAGACTTGGAGCCCCGCCCTAGCTCATTTGCAGTTGTATGCATAGAGAAAACATTGTATAGTGCCATTTGACCCCTTTCCTTTTGGATTTGAAATCACCATGACCTGAATTGTTCATATTTTAGCTCACCAAGTTCCTGGCAAGAAGCTTTAAAAGTAAACATCCATGAACAACACTGAATGTTTTAAGAGCACTAGCCTACAGGCAAATCTGTTTTCATAAGGGCTACATTCTTTTCCCCTTTTCGTACAAAAAGTTATTTTAAACAAAAGTGATTATGCCCAAAATGGACCGATTCAACACAAAAATTAGCTTATTTTACCAACAAATCTGATGATTTTTTTTCTCCATCTAGATGAGGTTAATTGTTTTGACCAAATGTTTGTGTTTTCAAAACTCTTGGAGACTCCTAGTTCTCCAAAGATATGCACCGTTACCAAATAGAAAAGTAAGTTATTAAGTAATTAATAAGTAAATACAAAATAAATAAAGTAATGAATTAATAGAAACAAAACCATCATGTTATAAAAGCATCAGCTATTAAATGATTATAAAAATTCAAATGTTAGTTTTTGCACACTTCATTGCAGATTATATATAAACATTTCCAATTAACCTACATGTATATAATAATAATATAATAATGACCATCAAATGTTTTTGATTTCAGTCTTTTCAGTCTTTTATTAGATTGATGAAATTTCACATGCTATTTTGACATGACTGGTAGGCCTACATGAAATGGGCTTATTCCGAAAGGGTGGGTAGCGTCGCGTCGCGTCGCGTTGACTTGAACGCGACCATTCGTCCAAAGCCCCCCCGGTTTTGCCGAAAGGGTGCGTTGGGTTGTTAGGGCGCGTCAGGTCAGATAACGCGACCAAATGGCACATACGGGGGGGCTTATTCCAAATGTACGCGTTCAGAGTCCCATGCCAACAGCGCGCGCGCCTGTTACGTACGTACGTTGCGCTGCCGCATGCATGATCGATACACTCATTGATATTATATATCAGAGCCGTATGTGTATATACGCGCGCCGCGCCGCCGGCCGACGTCGCGTCTATGTGGTGTATGCATGGTGGATCGATCGCGAGCGAGCTGAGAAAGATGGAGAGAGGCTGGACATATTCGAGCTTCCTGATCACTTTCGTGGTGAGTTTATATGAGTATTCCTGCATATTATCGTGTTTTTTGTGTCGTGTTCAAGTATACCAGTAAAATTCTCGACAAACCCTTTGTCTAGACGGTCATGACTGTAAACACTACCGAGTAACGTTTACAACATGACCCATGTCATGGAGTTTTTAAATGCATGAATGGCATGACTGAGCCAGACTTAACATGCGCGCACATGGCAATTTTCGGCTAAAATTTTCGATGATGATGATGATGGTGGTGGTGGTGGTGATAATGGTGATGATGATAATGATGGTGATGAGGATGAAGATGATAACAATGAAGATGATGATGGTGCTGGTGGTGATGATGATGGTGGTAGTGGTAATGATGTAGATCGACAAATCTATCGCTTCCATGGCCTTTTTTTACATTATTATTGTTATTTTCACTGTCGGCATTCTAGCGATAGACGCAATCTATACACTGCCTTGCGCAGTAAGAACACCGTAACTCGAGAGTAAAAGTTAGTTACGGAAAATGATTTTTTTTGTTCATATAAAACACCACATTCTCACACTTTGAGCGACATTTGTAGCCCTATCAATACATTTAGGGCTGCTATAATATTTTCACTCACCGATCTCGTGTGTCGCTATACATGTCATTCTATAATTACGGCGAATTGTGAGATTTTCCACAATTTTCCATGCCTCTTCTTCGGTCTTTCGCGGTACTTTTTGTTCAAACTGCAAAAAAAAAAATATAACGTGCATCCGTATGCGCGAACACTTTTTCAGAAACTTAGGCAGCTAGGTACGGTACAGCGCGCGCGCCGCAAAGCTGCTATAACTTGGCGCGCTCAAGTTCTGTATAGCAGCTTTGCGGCGCGCGCGCTGTACCGTACCTAGCTGCCTAAGTTTCTGAAAAAGTGTTCGCGCATACGGATGCACGTTATATTTTTTTTTTTTGCAGTTTGAACAAAAAGTACCGCGAAAGACCGAAGAAGAGGCATGGAAAATTGTGGAAAATCTCACAATTCGCCGTAATTATAGAATGACATGTATAGCGACACACGAGATCGGTGAGTGAAAATATTATAGCAGCCCTAAATGTATTGATAGGGCTACAAATGTCGCTCAAAGTGTGAGAATGTGGTGTTTTATATGAACAAAAAAAATCATTTTCCGTAACTAACTTTTACTCTCGAGTTACGGTGTTCTTACTGCGCAAGGCACAGTGTATAGATTGCGTCTATCGCTAGAATGCCGACAGTGAAAATAACAATAATAATGTAAAAAAGGCCATGAAAGCGATAGATTTGTCGATCTAGTAATGATGGTGATGATGATGATGGTGGTGGTGGTGATGATGATGATGATGGGGGTGGTGATTTTGATGATGGTGATGATTATGGTGATGATGGTGAGGAGGATGAATATACAAACCAATAAAACATCAACAACTAATGACAGGAGCTGGTACATGTCAGTTAGAACAGCTTACCACCTGTTTAATATGTTTAAAAAATCAGCAGAATTGTTACGTTTATTTGCTGACCTCTCACCCACCCCCCCCCCCCCCCCCCCCTGCCCACCCCCTGGATCCGCCCTTACCACCTTACCAGTGAAGGGCAGGAAGAATGGTGTCCAAATGATCGTGTCCTATATAAAGGCCTACGTTGGTATTGAAAGCAAATTTTAAAAATAGAAAGAAGAGGTGACGAAAATGGGCGGGAAAATCTATAAAGGCATAAGCTATACATAGGAGGTTTAACGGTCAGGTGGTGAGCTTAATTTATCACTTTCTTGAGGATATTATTTTTAAAATTTGTGATTGGATGACAAAGTTTTGTGGCATACGCTGTTCTTCGGCTTCCATTATTTTTGTCTTTCTTTCTCCTTCTTGGCATTTATTCATTACTGCACATTTCATATAAATTTACAAGTCGTATATAGTTGTTACGATTGGTTACAAACTTCGGTTTATACGTTACATAATTATGTAAAAAAGGTAATGTCACTTTGATGTTCGTGTTCTAATATTCATGCATTCTCTTATTCAATTGTATTTCCTATTAGATTCTTCATTCAACTAGAGCGGTGAAAACAGCCCGAGCGAGTTTGATGACCACTTAGTCTTACTCTTAGATGTGCTACAGCCTACTATAGTGGACCTACCCGAGCATGTGTATGATCTGAGTTCCTGAGAGCATACCAACTTCAAGTACCTTATGGCAGCTGAGTAAGTTTTGTCGGTGTTATGGTGAAATGCTTGGCTAGATGTGAATTATCCAGTCAAGCTCTCCATTCTTCACTTTGACCATGTTGACAGTCTTGCCACATGCAGAATTATACTTTTCAATGATACAAAAATGCTCAAAAACCCAAAAGAAACATTTTGGCAACCATGCCAGTACAGATCACTCATGCATGCTTAGACTGGAGACAGAATAGAATAGAAACTATAAATATTCCAGGTAACAAAACGAGAAATTGATTTGAAAAATAAGATCATTAATTTTAAACGATGAGATAAGTAAGAAAGTCAATTAGGAAAATATGAAATTTTAGTGTAGATTTCATGAATTAGACATATATATATATACATGTATATATTGCTATATTTCATTATTATCACAAACAATTCTATAGTCAAGTTTTCAATCTTGTATCAATTGTACTAATTCCTGCTCAATCATTAAGTAACTGCATAGAATATTTTCATGGCTTGCTTCCTATGGCTATACCATATGGCATGAAAGCAGATAAAATTATCACAGTCTTAAAATTCATGCATTCTCTTATTCAATTGTATTTCCTATTAGATTCTTCATTCAACTAGAGCGGTGAAAACAGCCCGAGCGAGTTTGATGTCCACTTAGTCTTACTCTTAGATGTGCTACAGCCTACTATAGTGGACCTACCCGAGCATGTGCATGATCTGAGTTCCTGAGAGCATACCAACTTCAAGTACCTTATGGCAGCTGAGTAAGTTTTGTCGGTGTTATGGTGAAATGCTTGGCTAGATGTGAATTATCCAGTCAAGCTCTCCATTCTTCACTTTGACCATGTTGACAGTCTTGCCACATGCAGAATTATACTTTTCAATGATACAAAAATGCACAAAAACCCAAAAGAAACATTTTGGCAACCATGCCAGTACAGATCACTCATGCATGCTTAGACTGGAGACAGAATAGAATAGAAACTATAAATATTCCAGGTAACAAAACGAGAAATTGATTTGAAAAATAAGTAAATCATTAATTTTAAACGATGAGATAAGTAAGAAAGTCAATTAGGAAAATATGAAATTTTAGTGTAGATTTCATGAATTAGACATATTATATTGCTATATTTCATTATTATCACAAACAATTCTATAGTCAAGTTTTCAATCTTGTATCAATTGTACTAATTCCTGCTCAATCATTAAGTAACTGCATAGAATATTTTTATGGCTTGCTTCCTATGGCTATACCATATGGCATGAAAGCAGATAAAATTATCACAGTCTTAAAATTCATGCATTCTCTTATTCAATTGTATTTCCTATTAGATTCTTCATTCAACTAGAGCGGTGAAAACAGCCCGAGCGAGTTTGATGTCCACTTAGTCTTACTCTTAGATGTGCTACAGCCTACTATAGTGGACCTACCCGAGCATGTGCATGATCTGAGTTCCTGAGAGCATACTAACTTCAAGTACCTTATGGCAACTGAGTAAGTTACAAAAACCCAAAAGAAACATTTTGGCAACCATGCCAGTACAGATCACTCATGAATGCATAGACTGGAGACAGAATAGAATAGAAAGTATTCTAGGTAAAAACAACAACAACAACAACAACAAACAAACAAACAAAAACACCAGGCTATTAAATCTGGAAAATGATACAAAAATGCACAAAAAAACCCCAAAAACATTTTGGCAACCATGCCAGTACAGATCACTCATGAATGCATAGACTGGAGACAGAATAGAATAGAAAGTATTCTAGGTAAAAAAACAACAACAACAACAAACAAACAAACAAAAAGACCAGGCTATTAAATCTAGAAAATAGCATGGCTTATGTAGGCATATTATTGCTCTATATCAGGAAACAGAGACATTTATAGAAATTCTACAGAATGTTTTGTTTTGTAAAACTAACAAGATGATCTGAAACTTTCTAGTTATATTTCTTTTGTCAGAATCTTGTTTGCTGAAGAAAGGTATTAATTCTGAGCACTTGCAAATTGACTACAAGTATACCTTTAAGCTGACTATAGGACCCGTGTCTACAAAAAACATCCACACTGACAGGTTCCCAAACATACATTTGTAGATTTCAAATAATGTTTGAACATAAAAATGCAAAGCTCTCAAAACGTCATGACGGATGTGGTGTGGCAAGATTGGTAGGGCACGCGCTTTCCAATCGTGAGATCCCGAGTTCGAAACCAGTGTATGCCCGTCGCATTTGTCCTTCAGCAAGACAATCAATCCACATTGCTGCTATCTACCATGTTTACCCAGGTGTATAAATGGGGACCTGGTACGTAGGAGGTGAAAGCCTTTATTATGTGAACGATCTTCTCAATGCCCATGAACCGCTTGGAAGGGATGCTCCCCAGGGAGTGGAGATGGTACACATGATGTGTGCTGGTTTGCATTGTATCCTATGACCGGGGTAATAATATCATTGTAAAGCACTTAATAGATGATTATCAAGCATATTAGGCGCTATATAAATCAAAACATTATTATTATTATTAACAAATCATGCCATATCCTTTCCAAATCGTGATTATGAAAAACACTGGCTATTCCCGACTTAAACAAAACCAAACATGGTCCGATGGTAGGGATTGAACCAGGGATCTCTCCCGTCATAGTCTGATGCTCTACTGACTCGGCTATCTCGCTCCATTGGTTTAGGAATGGACAATCAGTGTAGTCGTATCCTTCTGATGTGCACACAAAACTTAGTTATGCATCTTGTGCACACGTCACGTAACTATTTGAATTCTGCTTTGAATAGCTGGCAAGGGTGGTCTTTTTTGGGCACAAAAAGTTTTTAAAAAAACTTCCGTTTGATGTAATTTGATACCCTTTGGCTATAACCTCATTTAAGGTAGCATTTATCAGTACAAGGATGAGGATCATACGTCAAGGTATGGTGATTTGCATAGCCGGAGGGACAAACAAACAAACAAACAGATCTCTCTGTCTTAGTACTATAGAAAGAAAGGTCAGCCTAATTTTGTTTCATATTTTGCATTGCTTTTTAATTGCTTTTCATCCACAGTGTGCTAAAGTCACCTCTCTTTCATTTTATGTTAGGGTAATATTCATCTCTTCTGAGGAGGAGGAAGGAGAAGGAGCATCTGAGGTCACGGCTCATGGAGAGTAAGTTGGCAAAGTGATTATAATTTTGTTATGTTGTCCCCACTAAACACATTTGACAACATTCAAGCAATCGCAAATTTTCAAGGGCGACTAGTGAGGTAGCTTGTGGGTAATAATAGTTTTGCCAGATGTGCCACAAAAATGTGCCAATTTTTGCGTCATGTGTTCATGATGGATTAAATGACACATTTATTCATAACATGTTTTCCCCCGGCATCCCCCACAACCATAGGCGTATTGGGGGGGGGGGGGGGGGGGGGTTCAACCACAAACAAACATTTGTAGATGGGGGGTTGGGGGGTTGAACCCCTCCCCCCCGCCTTTGACCCAAAAATGACCGTTTTAACCCGTTTTCTACGAGTTTATGAAATCCCCATAGACTTTGAACACAACCCACTTGGTTCCCGTGGTCAAGGGGTTAAGCATGTGTTTTTCATTCAATCGAGAGTAACTTTTCATGGCAAAGAATTAATAATTTCTTGTACTGTTGTTTCTCTGTCTGAGAGCTATCATGCTGGAAGACACCAAATAATCAGTTGGTGCAAGCAAATTTAGACTATGTAGTTGTCTATTTGTTCCTTGTCTAGCCTAATTTATATTTCCCTTTGTTGGAAATGGCATGAGGTATATATGCATGCACATACTATGAAGCATTTAATACTTCCAGCATGACTCCCCTACTCCCCCTCCAACCATGGGCGTAGATACTTACGTAAGACCTATTCATCAGGGGGGATGAATGAAAAGATCATCCCTCACTGTTGAATGGGTATCAATGACAGATCGAAGCCCATGCCTCCAACATATAAAAACAAAACAAACACATTAAAGCATAGCAGGACTAGAGATCGATCACACAGCTATAGCAATGTACTCTGATCGTCACTGAAAACTGAAGAACAGAACAAATGGGGTTGTATTTTTTATCTTACCTGACCGAACGCTAAATTTAGGAATAAAAATGGTTCATCCATTTGCATGGTACATGTGGTTGCTGTGTGCTTCGATGGCATCTTATAAATCCATATCGCAGTAGGGTTTCACAGTTCTTATTTTGTTATTGATGACATACTCCTAATTGCAACACAGGAAAATATCGTTAGATAAAAGCCCCCTCATCTACCCATCTCCCCCCCCCCCCCCCCCCCATGGATTGCTAACATAAATGTATCCAAATGAGACAACCTTTACTCTCCAAATGCACCCTTTTAGTTGGGTGTTACAGATAATGAACGCAACACTCCAAACATCCTGTGAAGTAAGCCATAATGGTTATAGTCTCAGTTGCAATTTAAAATGAATGCACTTGAATCTTCAGGGTGTGCATTCACTGACCACAGAAATAAAATGTACCATACATTGACCAAATAAAACAAAATTGGTACGTACTGTTAATGTGTAATGTGCACAACTTATTTTTGTGGTAAATTTGTGGGTTGCACTGTATTATTTTTACAATTTTACAAGTGTATTTTTGTTTTTATTACTTTTCATTCTTCAGAAATCCAGATGAAGTCTTCATGGCAAGTGGTTCTACAGCTTTTCGTGAAGGGTCCAACACTTTCAAGCGACCAAAGCTTGAGGAGGCTGTAATCTCAAGTGATTCATCAGACGAGGAAAATTACCACTCCAGTAATTTTGGACCAGCATTATACAGGCACAAGTGGCATGCCTTCAAAGAAGAAAATACCTTCTTCAAAGACAGTAAGCGGATAGCAAAGACACTGCTGTTCCCAGCAGTAAAAGTGAATAACTCTGTACCAGTTGGTTGTGACCAAGAATTGTGCTTCTTGATAGATTCTTCTCAGCTTCGCTTTAAAGAAGATCTGACGTGTGATGAAACTGGGAAATACCAAAAGCCCAGTAGGGCCAAAAGTGAGATCACCATAGACCAGGATGACAATGTTGGATCCTGCGAGGATATTTGGGACAGCAGGAAGTATACACTAGTGCGTAAATACTATAAGCACAAGGATACCCCTAACTTTCAAAGAACACTGTATGAGCTGCATGATGCAGAGGACAGTATGCATCCAATATGCATGATACGATATGAGTGGAGGGGGGAACGGACAGAGTTGATCATGAGTCCTCACGGCAATCAGAAGAACTCCCATGAACAACCATTCATTAGATCAAAAAAGGAACTCCTACAGAACCTAAAAATGTCGCGTAATTGTTCGTCTGCCCAAAAAGTGGTAGATGAGTGCTATGAAAAAGAGGGAGGTAGTGAAATACGGTCTTTTTCTTCTGTTCCTAGGGACAGAAAGCAAGTATACCGACATGCTTCCGTAAAGTCAAAGAGCTCAGACTTCAATGAGCTTGTCATGCTGAATGTGAAAGGAGATTTCGTCAAGAGTGTAGAATTTTGTCATGAAAAATCAAGAGGATCAATGCCACGATGTGTGTTGTACACAGATAAGCAGGCTGAAGACATGCGAAGAAACGTTTGTGAAAAAGGAAGAGTTCTCGTGTTTGACGCAACTTTCGATTGTGGACCCATGTACGTGACCATTGCATGTTATCGTCATGACATCTTCGTTAACAAAGGCAATGACAAGTCAGTATTGATGCCTGGGGCAATTTTGATTCACGGGAGAAGAGACTTTGAAACGTACCGATACTTCGGGAACGAGTTGTCCAAAGGTCTTCGGAACACAAGCGTACCATTCTTTGGGACAGATGGAGAACTTGCACTTCAGCAGGGCATAGCAGCCACCTCAAGCTTCAAGGATTCAAGTCATCTTCACTGCATGCTTCATCACAAGAGAAACTGTGAAACCAAGCTAGCTAAACTGGGTGTCACAAGCAATGCTAGACGGATCCTGCGTTCGATCTATGGAGAGCAAGTAGGGAGCACAAGGTATGAAGGATTAGCAGACTGCAACTCAGAGGAAGAGTACGAAGAGCAGTTGGCAACATGGGCACCACAGTGGGATGCTATGGAGACGGCAGAAACTCACAAGGAAGCTGAGTTTTCGACATGGTTTCGTCGCTTCAAATCTAAAGATGTGAAAACGTCCATGTTGAAGCCCTTGCGCACCCAGGCAGGCCTGGGAGATCCACCAAGGCAGTTCACAACAAATGATGCCGAGTCAATAAATGCCATGGTGTCCAGGTGGATCGCTGGAAAAAAGGGCTGGGATGAACTAGCAAAATGTCTCCATGACTTTGTCCTTTCTAAATACCGCGAGCTAGAAATGGCAGTCCTTGGTATTGGTGAGCGGAAGCTAGAGCACCAGTACAAACATCTCCAGAAGACAACAGTAGAGTGGAGGAACATGTCTACAGCAGAACACAAGGAGGTCCTCCAACAGGCTCATTTGACACCTCAACAGCATACAGAGTTGTCAATAGGACTTGATGAGAGCTCAGTATGTGGCTTCACTTCAGACCAGCTACAAAATGTTTGGCATAAAGCTGGACTTATTCTTCAGTCACCTGAAAACATCGTGAGTGCTCCCAACAACCCCAAAATAACTGTGTGTTTCAGTGAAACGTCAAACTTCACTGTGACACAAAAGGGAGACGTGGCAAAATTTGTCTGCGAGGATAAGTGCAAGTCATTCAACTTCCATGAGAGGCTCTTTTGTGAACACTGCTTGGCAGTAGCAGAGCATAGTGGTGTACTAGCTGATTTTCTTGTCACAGTCAATGGCAGGAAACGTGCACCCACCGTAAGTCTCGTGAACAAGGCCTTACAAAAGCAATGTGCGGGTAGTGGAAAGAAACAAGCAACAAAGCGCAGGGGAGCAAATAATACTGTTGGATGTGAGGTCAAGAATGTAGTAAGAATGCCACAAACTCACCAACCGTTTTCGGTAGCAAGGAAAGTCGGCCTCATCAGCAGATGCTACGGTTGTTTGCAGAAATTTGATGACCGAATGAATGATCCCCCAAGAGACCTTATCCTAAGGAAACTTGATTTCAGAGAGTGGGTGGATAAGAATAGTGGGGAAATGAGGAGAAGTCAGTCACTGGTGCCTACCTATTACCATTTGAAAATGGATTGTGTGCGCATGAGGTATCCCATCACTCAAATTAAGGACATCCTCCTGTATGATGAAGTGAAAGAACAACTCTCTGAAGAGCACCTGACAAAACTCTTTAACTTTGGCCTATAAGCTTTCATTAACATGCATGTAGTATTAATGAACTGACAAAAGGGATCGATCGAGATACTCTGGAGATTATGGCATTTTTGTTTTTGTTCATGTTCTTGATTTGTAACTGTCTTTTATACTTGTGAAATACGTACTCAATGTAGTAATACAAAAATAGTGAAATGCCTAAGTACAGGTACCCAAAGAATCTTGAAGTGAACTGACAGCTAGAAGTTGTCAATTTCATAATTAATTGTTATGATTGTCTTGATGCAGAAGAATGTATCATGCTATTGAATGTTTTATTTTCATATGTTATTGTTTCTGTTGTATTACAGTCAAACATTCACAATATGTGTTTGCTTTATTGAAAAGAGGCTGCAGTGAAGAATACACTGCAATGTACAGGCAGTACTGCTTAAATTGATGTTCTCGTGCATGGTCACATTCTGTCAGATTTTACTTGGACTGAAGATTCAAGCATATTATCATGACAACAATTTCAAAGTGGTGTTCCAGATAGTTTTCAGATTTTTGTATCTGAAAGTACATGAATTAATTAAATGATCCAGAGTTTAAACATTCATAGTAATTATAACAGGGACTTGATGTGTTTTAATCTGATAACAATATGATTTGAACAAGGATAATAACGGATGCAGTGTATTTCTATTATAATTTAGGAATGGAACACAAGATAAATAGCATACTTTCGACACTGTTCAGCAGTTGGTATTGTAATAGTAATATACTGCCACATACCGGTAGTAGGAATGCTATGTGTCCTCATAATTATTGTCATGATGGTTCATTGTTGGCAACATGAATTTCATCAGGTTGACAATGTTAAGGCTTTGTACTTTAGATAATTGTAATGTGATCTACCACAAAGGGAGGAGAACATTCTATATACTTCATCTGTCTCTGATCTTGTTACATATGTACCATGATGCTATGAACCGCTGGGAATTGCCATCAAACCAAACTGTATTTTTTCTGCGATGTTGAGGGTAGTTGATCTTTAAAAAAATAACAATCATTAATACATTAATGGAAGTAAAACACTTCACAGAATGGGAAGAACTGTAAGTTTCATTGCCATCAAAGTTGTTACATGTAACATTAATGAAATGACACGTGACATAAGGGAGATACTCTGGAGATTATGGCATTTTTGGTTTTGTTTATGTTCTTGATTTTTAACTGTCTTTTACACTTGTGAAATACTCAATGTAGTAATTCAAAAAGAGTGAAATGCCTAAGTACAGGGACACAAAGAATCTTTAAGTGGACTGACAGCTAGAAGTTGTCAATTTCATAATTAATTGTTATGATTGTCTTGATGCAGAAGAATGTATCATGCTATTGAATGTTTTATTTTCATATGTTATTGTTTCTGTTGTATTACAGTCATACATTCACAATATGTGTTTGCTTTATTGAAAAGAGGCTGCAGTGAAGAATACACTGCAATGTACAGGCAGTACTGCTTAAATTGATGTTCCCGTGCATGGTCACCTTCTGTCAGATTTTACTTGGACTGAAAATTCAAGCATATGTCAAAAATGTAAAAGGGGTGTTCCATATATAGTTTTCAGATTTTTGTATCTGAAAGTAAATGAATTAATTACAACAAGGATGTGTTTAAATCTGATCACAATATGATTTGAAGGATAATGATAGATGCACAAACTCAATTTATGTGGCAGTGTATTTCTATTATAATTTAGGGACGGAACAATATGGAGACATGCATAAATAGCATACTTTCGACACTGTTCATCAGTTGGTATTGTAATAGTAATATACTGCCACATACCGGTAGTAGGAATGTGTGCACCCCACATACAGCACTTACATGTATGACCATTCTGTTCAGTGAAAGCAATAACTGTTTTATGTCATACTGATGATTATGCTATGTGTCCTCATAATTATTGTCATGATGGTTCATTGTTGGCAACATGAATTTCATCAGGTTGACAATGTTAAGGCTTTGTACTTTAGATAATTGTAATGTGATCTACCACAAAGGTAGGAGGACATTCTATACACTTCATCTGTCTCTGATCTTGTTACATATGTACCATGATGCTATGAACCGCTGGGAATTGCCATCAAACCAAACTGTATCTTTTCTGCGATGTTGAGGGTAGTTGATCTTTAAAAAAATAACAATAATTAATACAGTAATGGAAGTAAAACACTTAACAGAATGGGAAGAACTGTAAGTTTCTTTGCCATCAGTAATTGTTACAAGTACCTATACATACATGTAGCATTTATGAACTGACAAAAGGAGGTATATACTCTGGAAATTATGGCAGTTTTGGTTTTGTTTGTTTTCTTGTTTCTTTAACTTTCTTTTGCACTTGTGGAAGACTCAATGTAGTAACAAAAAAGAGTAAAATGCCAGGTCACCAGTCTGAACGCATTTTTAGGGTCATGATTGCGATAGATTACCAGTTTAAATCTCACTAAGTGGAAAACACCTGACGATATCTCGTTATAGCGAGAGGTGACATACGTTACATGCTAAATTATCTATTTGAATCAAAACATCAGATAAGAAGAGGGGCATAATTTGAATTTGTTGAGTTCTGCTGTTTTAAAAGATGAAAATTAGCTGTTCCAACTTCCTGCCTAAATATCTTGTCTACATTATATTAAGTTGAGTTGTGTTCATGTATTGGTGTTCTTTTTGAATTGTTGCTGTTTACTTGTTGACTTTATTTATTTGATGTTCTTACCAGTATGCATTTTTAAGATTAAATTATTGTGATTGATGGAAATGCCTTACAGTTGTGATCAAAACACATATAATGCCTGAAAAATTATTTCCCGTCTCCAAACAAGACGATTTTGTTAACTTTTTTATATTGGGATTTATTTCACGATATCATCAGGACAGTGATCATACTAGATCAGGAAAATCTTGATTGACATGATATATTGGTGGCCCATAAAAATGCAGCCGAGGACTGTAGGATTTCTAGAAATGTCTTACTAATTTAATCATGTAACCACTTGTTAAGTGGGGTAAATATAATTTTCTTTGATAAAGATTCATAACCAGATGTTTACTTTTGCCTCAAATGTTGTATGTTTTTTGTTATGCTGATTAATGACTCAAAATCATTGTTAAAATGTTCTTGTTTTGTTCCAATGATTTGCTAGTCTTCCATAGAGTATGTGGTGCTAAACAATTTATCTCACGTCATCCAGTACAGTCGGCTGTGACTTAATCTTCCTGATTTCACCATGAAAGCCTTTTATCATTTATATTAATTAGTTTCTATTCTATCACATATTATAAGAAAAATGCTGTCACAACATGAAAATGTCACAAATGTGCATCACTTCGAAGGCAACAGTATGTCGGATATGAGCCTTGAAATCGGAACCTAGCCGTATTAATTTAAGTTCTTGGTCTCCACATTCTGCAAATACATTTTTTTTTTAATCTGAGAAGATGATTGATTTTTTTAATGTTTATACGTTGATGTTCATTTGTTGACTGTTTTAATTTAAGATTGAATGTGATAAAGTGTGTAAATATACACCAGAGGTTGGCGATGGAATAATTGTCACAACGCTCATACTCTGTTCCATCTTGCCTTTCCATTCACCTAAGAAAAAGAAGCATGCATTTTCAAAATTCTGACAGGAGCGATTTCATGGCAACTTAATTTTCAAAAATGTAATGTGTTTTTGATTTGTTACTGAAACAAAGTTCATTTTAGACTCGGTAACACCTCAATAATACGATAAATTTATTAACATTACTTTGCCATGGAAAGATGTACGCGTCTAGCACAGCCTCATGCAGTGTGGTCATGAATACAATAAAAACAGCCTCTAAACGGTCAAAATGTCCTTTAACAAAAATTATTTATTTCAATGTACATTTGTGTGTGTGTGTGTTTGTTTTGGATGTTTCCAAAAACCTGTGTTAGTTTGTGTACACGCCATTTGTGGCACGTCATAGTCCCACATGTGAATGTGAACATTAGTGTGAAACTACCTAATTTATGCATCATTTTAACTTCAAATAAAGCTTTTCTTGGTATTCCTCTTGCCAAAAGTAAAGATTAATTCAAACATGATTATAAAGAAACTGACCAGAAATATATTGTGATTAAAATAGGGCAAAGATGGAATTCCAACGGGATTCGAACCCGAGACCTCCGGATTGCTAGACCGGTGCTCTTCCGACTGGGCCATATAAAACCCTAGTACGGTGCTCGTCCCTGAAACCCCTTAATTCTCATTGCCCGAGTGGTCAGAAGCTATTATAAACCAAACGTAAAGATAATGACAGGGGCAAAGTGTCCACCGTGCAGTCAGATTTTTACTTCCCAGTGGAATGGCAGTTCAAGCAGGATTTGTTTTTACGCCACGTGTTTGTGCATGGATAGTACTCTTGTACATGTATACCTCCTTGGTCTATGCATGTGTGTTTGTGTATGTTTGTATGTAAGCTACATGTAATAATGCCATTTGAAAAAATGCCAGTGGTAAAAATACCAGTAACAAAAATGCCAGTGGTAAAAATGCCAGTGACAAAAATGCCCGCAGCGGTAAAAATGCCAGTGGTAAAAATGCCAGAGGAAAAAATGCCAGAGGAAAATAACAGTGTAAAAGACTGCAAATATTTTTGTTTTCTCATCAAGATTATGATACATGCCCCCCCCCCCCCGAAAAAAAACCCCATTCATGGCTTCAAACGATTAAAATGCTTTAATTTGCCCAGGATAACACTTGGTTTTATAAACGGACTTTGTAGTCATCTTCGAAAGTTATTAATGGCTATGAACCAGAAAGCTTCTTGGGTTGTTGATCGAAAAATATTTTCTGCTGCCGCCTGCCACCATTGCCCCCCACCCCCCCCCCCCCCCCCCACTCTTTACACTCTGGGCATGCCTGTCAATGTTGGCCTTTTGGCTCTCTCACCAGTGATTCAGGGAAATAATACCCCCTCCCTCCACCCCCCCCCCCCCCCTCTCAATCGAAGATGAATTATAAAATGTATAGTGTATGCGAATACAAAGTCTGTCTACGAAATAGGTTTTATCCTGGGCAAAGGAAAGCTTTTTTTTTGGTGGGGGGGGGGGGGGGCATGTGCCATAATCTTGATGAGGAAAAAAAAATAGAATTGCAGTCTTTTACACTGTAATATTTTACTCTGGCATTTTACCGCTGGCATTTTTGTCGCTGGCATTTTTACCACTGGCATTTTTGTCACTGGCATTTTATACCGCTGGCATTTTTACCACTGACATTATTACATGTAGCCTACATACATAGACCAAGGAGTTATATGCACAAACATACAACCACACCAACTCAAAAGTAACTCGCAATGATAATAAGATAAACGGATAGTTCTGCTTATCCATCTTTTTTTTTAACACACCCTTTCGGCAAAACCGGGGGGGCTTTGGACGAATGGTCGCGTTCCAGTCAACGCGACGCGACGCGACGCTCCCAACGCACCCTTTCGGCAAAACCGGGGGGGCTTTGGACGAATGGTCGCGTTCAAGTCAACGCGACGCGACGCGACGCTACCCACCCTTTCGGAATAAGCCCATGAAATGCATTAGTCACATCAAAGTTTAAATGCAAAAAGTGGCTTCTATCACGATTTTAACTAAAACATTTTCCTAAAAATAACAAAATATAACCCTCTCTAACATCCCCTCCAAGTAAAGTTTACTTCAGGAGGGGTTTATCATGAATAGTTGTATCCAACCCCACCCCCCCCCCCCCCCTCCATTCATCTACAATAAATAGAAGCTTGGCAAGAAGTCAAGTTTCTATATTAATTCAACAGTTTTCTGTTGTGTGCATTTATAAAGAACATATCAGCTATGAGTAATGTGTCTTTATTGAGTGGACCATACGACACTTATAGGGTTAAACAGCATCTTAACTATTATAATGATTTATACAACACACCTTATTTCTGGCTCAATAATTCGACTGCAAGTAGCAATTAAACCTTTTAGTATTATTTGTTTCACTTATTGTTTCACATATCTGTACATATTATTTTATATTAAACACAAAACCATTTCAATTTTGAGTTAAATAAAAACAAAAAGTTGTGCATCAACGGCAAAGCAAAATGTGCATATATAACAAACACTTGACTTGATATATGTAAGCAATCACTCAGTTATCATATTTGACAGGATTCTTGGTTTGGAGCCACCAGATTCAGGTTTTAGGATAGTAAGATTGGGCCAAAAGAAAAAACAAATTCAAAGTATTGCCATAGGTGTCAATTGTGAAGGAACTCCTATTTTATTTTTTGATCGTCCTTTTGTTTTTCTTTGGGTGGGGGGGGAGGGGGGGTTAACTATTGTCCCCCCCCCTCCCAATAAGAAACTCCTGCATATCGACAACCTCAGTGGCATCTATTAATGCGAAAAACTAAACATTTTGTAATTCATTCATGTTAAATGTCGACGTGGTGTGGCAAGATTGGTAGAGCGCGCGCTTTCCGATAGATCTCGAGATCCCGAGTTCAAACCCGGCCCACTCCGTTTGTCCTTCAGCAAGACAATTAATCCACATTGCTGCTCTCTACCCAGGAGTATAAATGGGTACTTGGTTGGGTATTAATTAGCCTTCAGCGCTCATTAGGCAGCTGGGCTAGTATGCTCCCCAGGGAGTTGAGACGGTGCGCAAAATAATTGTGCAGGTTTGACCTGTACCCGATAACCAAGGGTAATAATAATGCGCTCAGAAACATTGTATTAAACGCTATATAAATGTAATATATTATTATTATTATTATTATTAAAGAAAAAAGCAATCACATCAAAAACACAAAGATAATAATGACAATACTTCTTGCGGCACTGCACCCAGACTTACGTCGTCCCCAATCGTGTCGACCTCCCAGCCAGGATCTCTGGGGTGACTGGACGAGGTAATGCTACTAGCTACCTCGGTCATTTCTAAATCTAACTTGCGGTCCAAATACTACAGGGTATTTGATTGGTGTTCAGGGGAGCAGGTTGGAATAATAAAAGAAATTTGGCCATCACATTAAAAGTTATAATAATAATGATAACAATACAGTGGTCTCGGCTCAATGGGATAACATTTATAAGGGGTTCAGGATTTGACCAAATATTTCTTAAGTTTCCTTCTCCTGTAGTGGATACACTTGATAAAGGGGTAAAATGCACTTTGCACAGCTAAAGTAACAACTTTTTAAAGGTGACAAATTTAATCACTCAGCCACAGTTCAATGGTAGAAAAAAAGTATTGTTTTCAATCAACTAATATTCTCTATGATATGTCCACAAATATAACTCTAGGGGGATATAGCCACTCCCCCCCCCCCCCCCCTCCTGGCTATGCCACACAACAATATTAATATCTTACCCCTGATGACTTTCTGCTGTAACTCTTGGTCAGGTCTCTCTCATCATCAGAATCAGACGCCCATCCCTTGGGCTGGTTTAATGCTTCCTCCTGTTAGCAAAAAGAGACAAGCAAATAAATTAATAATGAATAACATAATTTTGTTCAAATTATCACTAAATGGAATATTATATAGGGAATACATAAAAAGGAAGGGAAAACAACTTTATAATGGACTTTATTAAGAATGGCCCGTATGGAGACTTCAAACGAAAAGCAATGAGGCATGAGGCATGAGGCAATGAGGCATGATGGTGTTACAAACCTGTTCTTGACCACAATCACCAAAAGAAGAATAATATGACAAGTATTAAACATCCATACAAATAAATAATAATCAAATGTTAAATGTGCGCAGCATTTTACGCTGCTTCCAAGAAGCACTCATGCAACACTATCGGCCATTTAATGGACAAATCGGTTGAATTATAACCACAGGTTTCAAAGAACAGAATTTTTGTTCAGCTTATTCAGTACTGACTTTATCTGGCAACACTTGGATGGTTGTCTATATATACAGGGTGGCCCAAAAAAAACGGAACGGGGCACTTCCCAAAATATAGTAACAAATGTATTATGTCTATCGGATAGAGTGTCTTTTCAAATGAACGATACCAAGAACAGTCGATTTGGTCATGTAGTTTTTGTTTTAGGGCGCTGTGAGTGACACCATGTCAGGATCTCTTTTTTGTCGATTTGTATTGAGCCAGCGCTTGATGAAACGCACGAACCGCCATTCATAGCGTTGAGCATCGCGCACTATTGTTAGTGTTCACTCAGCCGTGTGCCGAGAGAATGGGCATCATCGCTAAATGGTATTACGGGCAAGGAGTGCAGTTAAACTGGCATTGACTAGGTCGAAATCGACATAAATCGGCACCTGACATGGTCTCACTCACAGCGCCCTTAAACAAAAACGACCTGACCAAAATGACTGTTCTTGGTATCGTTTTTCATTGGAAAAGACACACTATCCGATGAACATAAACATTGTGGTATTATATTTTGGGAAGTGCCCCGTTCCGTTTTTTTTGGGCCACCCTGTATAGGCTGTGTCGGATCGACAGATTGTCACCAGTTATTGATTCATAAACATTACTAGGTTTGACTTAAATGATCAGACAATAAACGTTTACTGTGTATATGGCTGATCCAGAACTGGCCTTTAAAAAAAATTGGACGCAGGGGTTTGGAGAATGTGTGTCATGATAAATACCAAAATGAACTTTATTTCATTTGATTATAAATAAAGCAGCTAGCACTGGTCTGAGTGCCAAATAAAATGTACTTGTTCTTGTCTGTTAGACTATCTTACATGAATACATACATGATGACATAAACGGTACCCTGGGGTACCAGACGAAAATCGGCCATTTTGTTTAATTATTTATTTAATTTTTAGGGCTGTACTCTGGGTATAGCGTGCATACAATCGCGTGCTGCACTGCATGCACAACCCAATAAGGTTGTACTTCGAGTGGACACAAGATGGCGCTACACAACGCGGGATACCGGGGTACAACGGTACCCCGGGGTACTGCGTGTGTCATCACATGTAGCTTTACCCCTACCCTACCCCACCTTCACCCCATACATCGATATTGTACAATAAATAGAACATGTTATTGAAGTCAAGTGTTCAAAGTTTGTCTATCATGTGCATTTAGGAACAAATTATCCACAAATGTTCCATATTAAATGCGTAGATATGTGCCAAGATTAAACCGCGGCACACAGAGAGTTAAGCAAAACTTTAAAGATCGGCATCTTAGTTTGCTGAAAGTCTACATCCATTATCTCTTTAACAAGCTGATATAATGTCATGAACTACTCAAAGTTACTCTCTTTCTACAAACAGACCTGTATTATAATGTAATCAATACCTATGTTTTTTTAATATAATAGCCACAAATCAAACAGAACTTTGTAGCATGTCAGAAAGCCCTTATAGGTATAATACAAACAAACAAACAACAAAACACTCAAAACAGTTTCCAAGAAAGTTGCACACCAATCCATACACTGAACATGGTTACATTTTGGTACAAACTTTCAACTGATCAGACAACATTGACAACTGACAATTGCATGACATATCTATGTACTAGGTTTGTATATATATGTACAGTGGCGATACAATCTAGTACAATTGAACATGAGAATTTATAAAAACAAAACTTGATTAGCTAAACAAAATTAAAAAGAAAAACAAGAAGAAGAAAACATGGATTGACTACTTCCCCAATCATTTACTAAAGCAAAGTGGTCCGATACGACACAGTACAGGCTGCACACAACTCCTCCATCAGTGGACATGCTTGTTATGGGTTGCTATGGGAACGTTGTCAACTGCAATTGGAACGCATGACCCCGGGGTCACTCATTGCTAAGCAACCAACAGCTGTATTGTACTGTGCTGTGCTGTATAGGTAATCTTTCATTTTATAGCTTTCTACTAAATTCCTCTCAATCATTTTAAAAATAGTACCAAATAATCAACTAACAAATTAATAAGATCTGGAATTTGAGGAATTTGAAAGAAAATGTATAAATGCTGCGAATAAAACCAATGTACTTTATTCAGGTACATGTGAATATCTATGAAAAAATCAACCTAAATCTTTCATAACATTTTATTCTGAAACTATAACAAGCAACCTAGGAAAAAACCTCATACTGGATTTGTATTATAAGATATTTTTGTAATAATGATCATGAATAGGTTGTTTTCAGCAACAATAAAAAATAAATTTAAATGTTACATGCATTCAACTTGATATTTAAAGATTTTAATATTCTTTATTGATTAAACAAACAAGCAAGTACCCTTACAGTACAAAGGTCTGATAGCATAAGACTACATATATGATAAAACATAAATTTGTGGATTAATTTTGAAGTACAAGATATATAATTACCTTTCATTGAGACTGATTAAAATAAATATGAACTGTTGAGGGCATCTCTGACATTGCGTATGTATATAATGTTGTTTTTATCTAAGATAACCTTCCAAACAAGTCAGAGCTAGAAATTAAAGTCTTGCCATTTTCTAAATTCTTGAACATGATATTCAACCTGTTCAGGGTCCCATTGCAGAAAGAGATGCAATCGATTGCAAAGTCAGAAAATTTGCGCATTTGAACCAATCAGATGTGCGCATTTGGTCACATGATCGGACTTACAATTAATTGCAACTTTACAATCGATTGCATCTCTTTCTGCAACGGGGCCCTGGACAGACAAATAATTCTCAGAATACCAGAGAAAAACAGTCTCAAGGAATTCAAAACAACCAATCAAGCAAGCAGTCTTATCTAGTCTAGTGTATTATGCATCAGCAAAAGATCATTACAAATCAATACACAGTCATTCACTATGAAGGCCTTAATGGATTGGACTGGAATTTCAAGTACATCTTGTTGTTGTCTTTTTCTATTGTTCTTGTTTTTTCCTCTTTCATTATTTTACTCCCCACTCTCTCCATTCTCATTTTCTCTCTTTTTTTTATTCCTTGTTGTAACCGTTTTTGTAAGGAAAGTGACTCTTATTATGTTGATTCTATAAACTTTTGACTATTTGTATATAATTTCTTATAATTGGACATCCTTTGACCAGGAAAAATAAGAATGATGTATTAAAGTGCTATCATACTCACATGAAAAGAGCAACAAATGTATCTAATTAAGCATTATTATCACATCACTGTAGTAGTTTCATTTTCATCAATAAAGAAAACTTTAATGAAGTAAACTACCATTGATAAAAACATAAATTTCCTTATCCTTTCCATATGCAAAAATTGACATAATAAAGACATGGAACAATACATCAAAAGAAAATTTAAATATGACATGATTTTCTGGTTAGATGTAATCTTATCTCTAATATTTGTTATCTTACTGTAACTCCCATGTATTATATTATTTAATTTTCATAATATTTCACATCTTCCGATAAAACATCAATAAAGTGAACTAAAATTGAGGACAGAATCTTATTTCCTTATCCTATCCTAGTAGGCAATACATAAAACCATGACAAAAATGAGAAACATTCAAATATGAGGACAATTTATGTAAAGATATAATTTTTACCTCTAATCTGTCGATCTTTGCCTGTAACTCTTCCCTCACAGACTCAAGTTCTTCGTTGTGTTCTTCTCTCACTCTCTGCAACGTCACTTCAAACTGCTTCTGAGAATCTGTTATGTAAGAATGATAAAAACATATTAAGCAATTGATTATAGTCAAAGAAATGAATCATAATAATTCATTAATACAAATATTAATAATGATAATGATATTTATTATTAATAATTTTATTTGTGTTCTTCTCTCACTCTCTGCAACGTCACTTCAAAATGCTTCTGAGAATCTGTACAAAGTAATGTAGCATGATTAGCCATTAATAATAATGACAATAATGCAAGCAATTAATAAACACTACACACTACTTATACTGATAGTAATAATAACAATAATGTAAACAAATAATAAACAAATAATACAATTATAATGATAATAAAAAAATAATAATAATCATATTGGTAATAATAATAATAATACAATTAATAATAAGTTAGGATTTGCATTATTATTTTTAAAAATAACACTTTCTCTTTTCCAGGTGTTCAATTTAACAATTACAAAAATGAACAAAAATTTCAGAATATCATTTCCTAGTTAAAGGGGTAGTTTAGTTTTGGTAGAGAGGGCGCTGCACATCACAATTTTTTCGTGAGGTAATGAAAAATTGAGTGTCGAATTTGAGAGAACATGCAATTTTAATGGCAGAATAAACTTTATTTGGTCAAAATCGACACAGAAACGGCTAAAATATCAATAAATATATCTGATCTTATAATTATTTGGGGCCCAAATAATTAGATGATTTTTAGAAAAAAATGTAAAAATGCTTGCACTTTTTCAAAACATTTCAAAAGCATTTTTTAAATAGTTGTTGATGATCTCGCTATTTAACCATTATATCAATAAAACATCACATGCATAATTTTGTATGAAAAATGGTTGAAACAAATGCCTTTCTAAAAAACGCCCTCTTGTGTTTTAATGGCTCTTTTTGAATGATAACAGGCTTTTTACTTAGTCGTTTGTAATTTTGTATACCTTTCGAGCATGGTGGAGTTATAACTATTAGTTTATAATGTTACTGTGCAGGTTTTGGCTACTAAAGTTCAGCCTTACCAAAACTAAACTACCCCTTTAAATTAATATTTAAAAATCCTCTATATGAATTTGATTTGTTGATTTAAATGGATACCAGGATACTTGCATTGATTTTGACATTTCTGTTATGGATTCATTTTGACATTACAATTTTAAATGTTACAGTATAAATTGTATGGGGAACTTTTTATACAAGCGTTTAGCTGAAGTGCTCTTAGTTGCACAGTTTATGTTTGTTACATCTTTTATTTGATATTGTGAATAAACTGAATCGAGTAGAATTTTAACTTACCATTCCACACATCACCATGTTGTACATTAAGGGCCTGTATCTTGTGTTGCAATTTCTCTATCGTTAGCTACATTGAAGAATATTTGGAAAATATATGATTTGTCAGTTTGCATACTGTTTTAAAAGTAGTTGGTAACATTGTTAAAGGACAAATTGCAAAGTAACATATAATTTAAGGGGGCAACTTTTCACCCTCACCTACACAAAAATAGCACCCTAAGATATGTTTTACATTGACCTCTTTGAATATTTACAGATATCTACAAATTTGGAGGCTCTATTTAGCATTTTGGGGGTTTAATTGCCTTGATTGTATTTTTTCACTGAAAATTACAAAGCATTCAATTTCAGTATAAAAAATATCTGTATGCCTAATGGCTTGGTGACACACACGTTTTGATGAATATCATAAAGATACACAAATATTTCAGATTTTGTACGTAAGATTTACTTTATGTGACACTTCTCCGAACCATGTGTTCTTTTTATTTTCTTTGCTTCCATTTTTGCTAATTAATATCTTTAGCAAAAACTAAGCCATTTGCATGCCATGACATGTTCAAACTTTGCAAAAAACTGATACATAACTTATATATATTTTGCCCATCCACCTGGTACCCTTTTTGTGCATGAAAACTTATTTACCAAGTATCTGTGCACTACAAAAAAAGCTAGCTCAAAATTACCAGCAAGAGCATTAAAGCTATTAGAGAATGCACTTTTCTTTTGAAAGTTTTTCATCAAAAGTGTAGGTAGTGATATAACTGCACCAATAACAAAAATTAATTTACTTACAGAAATCAGTTTGGTTCTTTTCTGCTTCTATTCATAGCCCTATGTTTTTTTCTTCTTTTCTTGTAATGTTTTCCTCATGAGTATACACAACTACCGTATATATATCATTTTAGAACAGGTGACCGTAAAAGGATATAATATCTTATATCAATATTATTCAACTTATTATTCAAAGAGGTTAATTGTGTTAGAAAAGTGATTTACACGCATGCAAAGGAAAAAAGATATTGTGAAACATACAATTATATATACATGCTTCTAAGAATCCTTTGTATGTTTTCACGGGGAAATACAGACCAAGTAGCAGAATATGGTTATCTTATCTAATATGTCATATTTTTTAAATTACCGTACTACAGAAAATTGGGTACTACTTTCAGCTTGTCCTTCCCTCAATATTAAGTTTAAAGACAAAAAATAACACCTAAAAAAACGTGAGAATATCTCACTATACCACAAAGGAGCAACATTATCACACAAATTGTTGATACTTACGTGATAAAAATAACAAAAGAGTTGATAAACTCAAAATAGAGATACTGCAAACACATGTATAATCCAGTTATGTCAAAGTTGTTAGAATCCAGTATAATATACAACAGTTATCTCTAACTTTATGTTCCAACTGAGAGCATGATCCAGAACGTTGCAAAGCACAGTTTTCAAACATATCACTCAGCTATAAATGTAATTGAGCACTTATTTTCACACAATATACCTCTGAACTATAATTCAGCTCTTGTTTTCAAACAATATCGCTTAACTATATTTAATCAACTTGTTTTCAAATCAGCCAGTATGGCTAGTTGCTTTAGTCTACATAACCCCCAAGGTGAAACAAACTTCATTCATCTATACAGCTTTATTCATCTAATAGCCGTCTCAGTGACAAAGGGATAAAATCAATTATTTCTATTTGTTCATCATGTCTCTACAATTCATTCTCTTTTATCATCACTATTTCATTGTACATCATGCGTGTCTTCATTGTCATCATCCTGGGGGTATATATACTGGGAGCCCAATAGGCAGCCATACTATTAACATAAACTATATACATGATGGGAAAACTCTGGTAGACCAAAGGAGAGCCATAGAATAGGACAGGTATAATCAATACTGTCACCATGGTTGTCATAGTCTGCTTGATCAGACCCTATTCAATATACTTGTCGGGGCTAGAGAGAATGTGTACTACATCAATGCTATAACAAAATTTTCAGGTGGCCCATTTGGGCAAGTAGAATAGCGCCTTTTGCTTGCCCAAAGTTATTTTGGTGGCCCAAAACAAAGAAAAACATTAAGGGGTCTGTTAAGTTTGTTTGCCCAGTCAGGCAAGTGCAATTTGACGTATAGGTGGCCCGAGGCAATTTTTTTGTAGGCCCAAGGCCAGCAGGCCAATGCTAATTATGAGCCCTGACTGTACATGTAGACTAAAATCAATATGTGCTCCACAGGTTGTAAGATACATCCGTACTAGTTCAAATAAGAGGGCGCTATTACTTGTTTGAGGGTAGGGCAGTTTAAAGCAGAATACAAATATGGTAAAATTTCACAGAGAAAAATATGTTTTCTATGGGGGCCACATTAGAAGATTGCGTCCATTAATAGCACTCTAAAATTTGCTATATATACATTTGGTCTCTTTATTATCTTTAAAATTTATGGGGGCTTTTTGTGGCATTTGAGAAGCTAAAGTGCACTAAGTGGTCTCAGTGATATTTATTTTCAATCATTTGTTCGATCAAATCTCTAATTAAACAAAATACTCAATTTAGAAGTTCATGCATAACTAAATATAATGATTTTTTTGGTCAAAAAATAACTATTATTGCATAGGATTGTGACTTTGCAAACATTTTACATATGATACAGTTATGTAAGATTGTTATCTGCTTGTTGAAGAGTATGTACGGGAACAAAGTTTTATGAAAATGTCAATAAAAAGAACATAATACAACAAAATAATGCCAAACGATATGGTATAGTATACAATTTCACAATTTTGATATGAAATTTGTTCTTGTAATATTAACAATTAAACTTGCATAGTGTTTATTTCCTCAATATCATTCCTCCATTGCTCTAAGTAGTTCAACATAGACTGTCAGATAATTATATTGACCATAACATTTTTTGTAATTAATTATTTATATTTATTTGACTTGATTTGATCTATTTAAGGTAATATATTCTAGTAAACATTACCTTCTAGTAAAATTGCAGTGTATTCATTCACTAGGAATCACATACAAGTCATGTTAAATTTTATTTAAGTACATATTTAAAAATCTATAGATGCATTTATTACCAACTGATATGAAGAAAACATTAACAAAGTTCTCACAAAAAACACAGAAATTAAAAGAACAAAAATACTAGTAAGCCATTTGACAGTGCTCTATCACACTCACTATTAAAAGTATACCTCAATTTGCATTACATTTTTCACTTTGATGGTGTGGTAAATTGAAGTTTTCATAATGAGTTTGTTTGTGATTTAAAATGTCCATTCAACATGAATGTACTAATATCAAGTTTACAAATTTAGTTTGTTTCAATCAATTTGGTTAAGAAACATCAGCTGAAGAAACAACAATTTATCCAGAAAATGTTTGCTTTGAAAAGCATACAATTTGATGGTCTATTACGAGCTGATTTACCCCAAAATCCCATTGAATTTAATTGTTTTTTATTATTGGAGTCTGGCATGTATACAAAACTGATTTACACAAGAATTACAAAATCAATATTACTATAAATTACAGTATTTCAAAGCATATAAGTTAACCCAAACCAGCTATCAATGCCCCAAACTTACAAATTATGCAATATTTTTTGCTCAGCACTGTAGCTACCACCACAAATTTGGAAGTTTGTTTTAGTTTACAGGCAGTACTCAGCAAAGAATTCCTTTTATTTCCCACAAGCTTTAATCAAACTTCTTTTTTTTCATGCAAGCAGGTATTAAAAAGTATCACTTTATTGTACTTAGTAGACCTGTTACCACAAAATGCCAATTAAGCCATGCTATCATTATTCTTTATATTTATTTTGTGGATACATCTTGGGATGTATCAAATTAAAGCTTGGTGACTATAAACAGATCGTTATCATCCTCTTGCTTGTGGGTCTCAATTCTTGAATTATTACATGCAGTTAGTAGCAGATATAAGCTTCGAGAGCTACATTAGTCATCCATTACATACTAACAAAAGCACACAATCATCAATATCTACAGTACAAATGTACTGTCTGTAAAATTCATGTCCAGTAAAAGCAATAACTATATAATCAGTGTACATTATAGGACTGTTGTAGTCATGCTGATTAAGTGGAGTGTTAAAACAGAGTTTAGTAGCTAGAGCATGCAATAAATTATAATACGTTGATAGTTAGTATTAGCTACTTTAAAGGGTAAAACATTTTGTTTTTTCTTCAAATATCCTTTAAGGCTTAGAATAAAGAGGGTTATTTAAATGTAGCATGCATTTACATAATTTAAATAGTAAACATCATTTACAATTGTACCATAAAAAGCATTTGAAATACAGTCAAACCCACTCAAGGGACCACCTGTATATTTGTAGATCTATATACCCCATCTATAGAGTGGTCAAATGTGACGTCATCAAAAACCTATTTTTAGAATTTCCAAATTAGAACTTCATTTTCCGAAATCTTGAGCTTACCAAATAATGTCCAAGTGTAAAAAATGAATTGAATATGTTTAGTATCGGCTGAGATATGCCCATCCGAATGAATTTATTTCAATAGGAAATCATTTATTTTGCTCTGGTTCATAACGTTACGAACTAGAGCAAAATAACAGTGATTACCTAGATTGAAATCTATTTATTCAGATGGTCATATCTTAGCCAATACGAAACATATTCAATTGATTTTCAACCTTTGGGCATTATTTGTTATGATTTTTCGGAAAATTAAGTTCAAATTTAGAAATTCTAAAAATAGATTTGTATGATGTCACAGCTTCGGTATGATGTCACAGCTTCGGTACTCTATAATACCTGCATAAAAGACCACATTTTCTGTATTCCCTGGTGGTCTACATAAACAGGTTTAACTGTATTATCAATACACACTTTAAATCAATCACAACTCGGACTCAGAAAATAAAGTTAGAAAACAAAATCACAATTCAAATCAATATTAGGTAGAATGTGAGCATGCTCTCCAGAGGGATAAGGGATGGTGCAAAGAATCGTTCAAAATTGTACAAGGTGCCCCAATAGAAATGGAATGGGATACTTCCCATAATAAATACAGGAACAAAACGACTGGTTTCACTGGATGGGGAATCTTTTACTGAGAAACATGAAACCAGGATTACCTATTTTAGTAATAGGTGGCTTATGTTCTAAATCAAATTTTGTGAGAAATTTTGGGGTTTCAAACTTTGTCCAATTTATACAACATTTTGGCTGGAAAATTGCCTCTCTTGCCTGCCATAATCAATACCTTTTGTAAATGTGACTTCCCCGGCTAATTAACCCCTATAGACAATGTTTATTCATCACCAATTATAATAATATGGCAGGCAAAAAAAGATGATATTTCTGCCACAAAACTTGATCTGGAACAAAAACTACCCAACCAAATTACTGATATTGGTATATATATATATTTTGTTTATGGGGGGGGGGGGGGGGGGGAGGGGGGGGGGGGGTAAAGTATGGAAAGTATCCCGATCCATTTCATTTAGGCTACCCTGTATTTCATCCAATGAACAATTTAAAGTGATCCATTAACCTTGTTAAATTCAACCAAAATCAATTGGAGCTTTCACATTTCCTTCATACCTAGTTGTTTGGCTTATGGTAGCAGAAGAATGAAATGGGTTTTGATTTTTCAAATGTCACCCTTATTATTGGATTGAAAAGCATTCCAGAATGCATTTCAATTGTATTCCAAATCAATGAGCAGTAGGGGATACAAACTGCCATCAATTTTCACCTTCAATGAGTAAAACAGTGTTCTTTTTAGAACTATGAAACTTTCACACATCTTTCAAAAGAATCTACAGAATATATTGTTTAATATGATTCAAATCTCAAATACCACTTTTGGGTAATCATATAAAGTTAATGGATCACTTAAATAAGCCCATTTAATTGTACCTCAAGCGTTGTCAGGCATATAGATACTGTTTTTATCATTATGTTCATCATGCAATCCACACATTATTTGATAAAGTAATAAGATTAGTTATTCATATTATTCAGAACACTTCAGTAAAAGAGAGAATAAAGTATTCAAATTGCAGCAAAATAAAAACAGGTCTCTCACAGCAAACTGTGGTGGCAATTCACCACAAAGACCAAAAAGAATATTTACATTTTTACTCTGTTATTTTTAAAATGGATGTCCGGGTGTTCATCAGAGACAAGAAGTACAGCATTGCAAAAACAAAGAACAAATACAGATCAAATAAATAAATTGAATTAACATTTAACTACACAAGTAACTAGAGCCATTTGACTGAACTGTGTGTGTGTACAGTACATGTAGTACAAATTATATTTGTATATATTCGGCAAGATTTAGAAATAGACCATTTGACAAACATAGTTTAAGATTGAAAAAAAAAACATTGCATTGCATGCAGACATAAATGTGTAGGTTACAATTAGAATAACATTCAGCATTGCATGCACTACGAAAGTATAAATCATTAATTACAAATTTGGAATTTAATATAATTTTAGGAAAATAAAAGGCATGCATTACTTTTATTTACTTTAGTTTGCTATGCCACACAATATGGCTTCAACATATCATGTACATATATCTAAAGCAAGAAGCAAATGAATAACAAACATGACTGAAAAAAGAATATTTACTCACAATTTTGTACTAATATGGTTTGTAAAAATAATGTGTATTGTAAATGCTTAGACTATACCTTTTCTAACCAGTTGTATTTTCAAATCGCAATGCTTGCAAATATTTAAGTATGTTGTAACATTTGCTAATTAGTTTTTATATTGAATGATTGTTTTATTTCAAGTCTTGAAATTAAGGTAACTTTTGAAATATGTAAATGAATACATCAATTAAATCCTTCAACTTAAATTAAAGTACTCAGTTTTGCATAATAAAGTTATTTTCTTTAAAGAAACTACTTATACCTCATAATTAGTTGTAGCTAATGGGCAATACAAAACAACTACCAGGCACTTCTAAAACATACAATATAACATTTACAAATATAACTGATAAATCCAAATTATATATTTTTAAAAATGTGAACACAAAATATAACAAAAACACAAAGGTAACATGGATTACTAAAACATCAAATATAACATAGATTTTTATCAATAATACATAAAATATAAAATATAAAATCATATAATTACCTCTCCATCTTCATTCATAGCCTTGAGTCTGGCAAAGCTGATTTCCTTAGAATTCTCCAGCTGTTTGAGACTCAGCTGACTGTCATCTAGAGCCTTGTTAAGTCGGTCTATCTCTTCGTCCCGCTCAGAAATCTCTAGCTGGAGGTCTGTAAGTTGCTCAAGCTTTTTCTGTCAATTGAAAATATATAATTATATCAACAAATTGCAAAGAATAATCATAAATGTTTGAAAAGGAAGAAATAAAAGCGTTGCTTTAAACAATGTTCCTCCCTTGGCCCTTCCAAATGATAAAAAGCACAGGTCGAAAAACTGACTCCGCCAGAACTTGAATCCGTGTCTCCAGCTTTGAACACTGACGCCTTCACCTCTCGACCATTTGCGTTCAATTGATTCATGGGGAGGTAATTACGAACAATGCAAGCCAAGCAAAATTATATTTTGATATATCAAAATAAAGTAAATCTATTCACAGGTTAGGGTCCAGAAGAAAAACTTTGCATGGAGATTTCTTAACCCTAATAAGGCCGGGGGGTGGCCATAATAGCCCCCCTCCCCCCTTCCGCGATTTTTCAATTGCTCAAAAACGCGGTAAGATGACGCGCCGCTGCTTGGTGACTTTTTTCTTTTGGGTCTTGCACATATTTTAAAACAAAAATTTTGAAAATCGGACCTACCGTTACAAAGTCACGTGACCTTTTGTCTATGCATGTCAGCCCGAAAATTGCTCAATTTCGTGATTTGTGTACAAAACATATGGAAATATCAGTTTTCGTAAACAGAGGTATATCATTGGTTATTTGGTCTTGTTTGCATTTTATATGTTTGTTTTGTGGTTCAAAATATTTGAATTATAATTAGAAATAAAATAAACAACAAAAACGATAAAATACATAAGTAAAAAAAAAATTAAAAATACATAAGAAATTATAAAAACAATAGAAAACATAAGGAAGAACCTGGCTCTTCAAAAATGTTGGGTCGTATTATCATTCCAAATGCTCTAAAGAATATATGTAGTGAAAACCAATGTTTAATTATGAAGAATATATGATTTATGGGTAAAAATATGAATTTTATGACCTTATTTGCATAAATATGCAAATTAATGAATTTTTCAAAAAATGAAAATTACCATTGTATTCTATACACTTCACTTATCATGCGTGCAAATTTTCACAGCGATCGGCCGCGAAGCGGCCGAGATCTTAAGGGGAGGCCATAATGCCCCCCCAGCCTTTTTAGGGTTAAAAGTTGTTTGAAGCTCAACTGACTACCATCTCCTCATCTCTCTCAGCAATCTCTAGTTGGAGGTCTGTCAATTGCTTAAACTTTTTTGTCAATCCAAGAGACAAACATAATTTAAGTATTTATATAGTAAATCTAGTATACAGGTTAGAGTCCAGAGAAACAAAACTTTACTTGGAGTAGTTAATTGAGATTCGCTGAATGTAGTACAACTTAATTCATTACGCTGTCATCCTGTCACAGACTTTTTTCTTAAATCATCTAGATGATTGAGGCTAAAGTGACTGTGATGTTTAAAGATTTGTTCAGTCGTTCTATGTCACTTATTGACAGTACCTAATGCATAGTACCTATTGCATAGTACCTACATGTACAAAAGACTATTTAGGGATTTGCATTGAATTACGCACTGGCAGTGTTTAATTCAAAATAACTCATGAAAATTGCCATTATTCCTTGAGTAATGAATGTTATGCAATGAGTTTTAGACAGCTACGGTATGAACTGCAATATCTTGAATTCCATACTAAAAACTATTCCAGCATTTTCAGGTGTTTAGCTCAGCATGCAAATCCCTGTTACGACCTTTAAAGGTAGTTTGGATGTGTAAATCAGAGGCACCATCTTCTGAACCCCTTGTGCACAGTGCAAAATACACACTGGCTATTAGTGTTATGTATTGCGTATAGCCTATAGTTACAAATATTTGGACAAGTCCAGATCACCCTCTACATCCCCTTGCATTACAATCTTTATGATTATTTTGCTGAAGCTAGAAATCTTGAAAACCTACCTTTGCCTGTTCAGCAGTATTCTTATGTTTCATCACTTCCATCTGCTTCAGGTCAATCTGTTTGTATAGTCTCGTCATTTGATCTTCTTTGTCTTCAATTTCTGAAAAGAAAAATCAAGAAATTTGATTTAAAAGAAAAACTGAGAAATGATATGGACAAATTACATGGTGGTTTTTTAACTTCAATCACGGTTTAAAATGTCCATGATTTAATGAAGTTCCACACATTCATTTCTCATTTTGAAAAAAAGAAGGAATAGAATTCACCTATGGACTTGTTGTTGAACATAACAAGTGTCAGATTAATGCCAATTCATTCTGTCCCACAGTCCCCTGGCCTTCCATAATAAAGCAGTGGTCTAAACCATGGTTTAAATAACCAGAACGTCAATGACGTAGCGCTCATCCGCCATCTCGCAACATCAAATCTCGCAAATTTCATGTGGTACACTTTTCAACTGGTCAAAAAATAAAAATGTGATGTCCTGGAAGGGACATAAAAATTAATTTTAAAAAAATTAGAGTGAAAAAAATATAAATTTGACGCCCCAGAAGGGACATGGGAAAAAAAAAATAACAAAAAATTAATAAATTTAAAAAATAAAAAAATAAGTAAATAAATTTTTTTTTTTAAATAAAAAAAAAAATAAATAAAAAAATAAATAAATAAATAATAAAAATAAATAAATAAATAAATAAATAAATAAATAAATACAAAATTACCATAATTAATTAATGGAGAAAAATTTCAAAATTCTGTGTAGAAGTTTAGTGTACCAAAGTTAGCTCTACCAGATAAAGCAAACCAAATCAAAATCGGTCGAGAAATGAAGGAGAAGAAGCATTTTTTGTGATTTTTGGAATAAATTTGCATAAATTACCATAATTAATTAATGGAGAAAAATTTCAAAATTCTGTGTAGAAGTTTAGTGTACCAAAGTTAGCTCTACCAGATAAAGCAAACCAAATCAAAATCGGTCAAGAAATGAAGGAGAAGAAGCATTTTTTGTGATTTTTGGAATAAATTTGCATAAATTACCATAATTAATTAATGGAGAAAAATTTCAAAATTCTGTGTAGAAGTTTAGTGTACCAAAGTTAGCTCTACCAGATAAAGCAAACCAAATCAAAATCGGTCAAGAAATGAAGGAGAAGAAGCATTTTTTGTGATTTCGAATAAATTTGCATAAATTAGCATATATAATGAATTTCACGATTCTGTGTAGAAGTTTTAAATCCCCCTCCTAGCCCTATCTTATGAAACAATCAGAATCAAAATCGGTTGAAAAATAACGAAGAAGAAGCATTTTGAAAATTGTGGACGGACGGACGGACGGACGGACGGACGGAAGGACGGACGGACGGAAGGACGGACGGACGACGGACGCCACGCCATGGCATAAGCTCATCGGGCCCTTCGGACCGGATGAGCTAAAAATGACGTCATATGACGAATTCCAACCATGTCTTAATCCATTGAGGACTTGTTTCGAAAATACTTGGGCAAGGGTATATATATGCAGAATATGTGTTATATCAGAATAAAATAGGCTTAGATAAGCATTAAAGTTCATCCGTATTGGTATTTTGGAGGTAAACGTTTTAAATTTGTATTGTGATCAAAAGTTTATTAGGTTATTAGGTTTATTAGGTTAGTCTTCAATGGGTTTACTCTGTGAATCCAGCCACTGAGATTTGAACCTCTTACCTGCCTGAGCGCCGACCAGCTTGTCAGTCAGACTCATGATGTCTTCCTTGGCTTGCTGCAGAGCCTTCTCAAGTTTCTTCTTGCTCCTGCAAAATAAAATAAGTTATCGCATGTAAGTATGGATTGTAAGTATATAGATGGTGGATGTGGTGTGGCAAGATTGGTAGAGCGCGATCTTTCCAATCGTGAGATCCCGAGATCGAACCCTGCCCACCGCGATTGTCCTTCAGCAAGACAATTTATCCACAATTGCTGCTCTCTACCCAGGTGTATAAATGGGGACCCGGTAGGAGGCGAAAGCCTTTTTAGTGAATTATCTTCTCAATGCCCATGAGCAGCTTGGAAGGAATGCTCCCTAGGGAGTGGAGATGGTGCACACAATGTGTGCTGGTTTGCATTGTATCCTATGACTGGGATAATAATAGTGTAAAGCACTCAGAGATAATATCGCATCATATAAGGCGCTATATTAATCAAACCTATTATTATTATTATGACCATGATGACGTGGATACAGTTGGTTTATGCAAGCCTTCACATTAACTTCATTCTCTACTGGCCAGTACAGGCAAGTAAAATCATAAATGTTCAAATTGTACTTTCCCAGAAAAAATTGTACTTGCCCGCTTACTTCTAGATGACATTTACAATGTTCACATTAAGAATGACAATTTCTCTTGTAGTCGACCAGAAATGTTAGGTGTTCGATTTGGGCAACCATACTATACCATTTATAAAATTGTAATTGCCCAACATCACTATTGTACTTGCCTCTACTACCTAGCTTTTAATACAATCATAATTATCATTAAAATCAAAACTTATTTCATTATTCTGCTACCATACGCCAAACAACAAAGGAACAAGAGATATGTGAAAGCTCCAAGTGATTTTGGTTGAATTAGATATTTAAGTTAATGGATCACTTGGACTTACTTTGATGCTGCTTTTCCGCCAGTCATTTTCTCCACGTAGGACAGGATTTCTGAGTTGATGTCGGACAGTTTCTGCGTGGCGCTGGAGGCGGTATCCAAGGCTTCCTGCACAGCTACGGAGACTTCTTCAAGATCCACCTCTGGGGTTTTGGGCTTTAAATCATCCTCTTCCAAAGTGTTCATGTAAGTGCTAAAGAACTGAGAAAATGACAAAATAAAGTAGATTTATCCTACAACAGTAAAAAAGGATTTTGAAGTTGAGCGCTTGTCACAGTATTAAATGTTTCCTAAACAGCTACAAAGACTTTTTAACATAGATCCACCTCTAAGCTCTTGCCTTTGAGCTCATCCTCTTCCAAAGTGTTCATGTAAGTCCCAAAGAACTGACAAAATTAACAAATAAAACACAATCATCATACAAAATAAGAGGATTTCTTTCATGTGGACGTGGTGTGGCAGGATTGGTAGAGCGTGCGCTTTCCGATCGTGAGATCCCGAGTTCGAACCCTGTGTAGGTCCACTGCGTTTGTCCTTCAGCAAGACAATTAATCCACAATTGCTGCTCTCTACCCAGGAGTATAAATGGGTACCATGGTCGGGTGTTAATTATCCTTTGCGCCATCATCAGTGGCAGCAAAGCTAGTATGCTCCCCAGGGAGTTGAGAAAGTATGCAATATCATTGTGTAGGTTTGAAATGTACCTGATGACCATGGGTAATACTAATAATTTAAAGCGCAGTAGAGTATATATTTATAGTAGTTGCGATATATAAATGTTCATAATTATTATAGTCGACTCAGTAAGATTCTGCATAGGGATGGATGCAGTACAGTATGCTTCCTAAACAGCTACAGAGGCCACTTCCAAATCCACCTCTGAAAAAGCCAGTTCAGTATTATGCTTGTACATGTGCAAACAAACTAGTTGTTAGCACTGAAATTGACTTGTTCTTGATACTCATCAAGTTGGAATCACTGGACAAGATTCTTTACATATTAGTTTTGCTTATAAATATCAAATGGAAGTTTCTTGATGTGAATGTGGATCCATTGTTCTTGTAATAAAGAACAAAATATATCATATGGCAACTATCTCCCACTTTGAACCAGTAATACAGACTGAAAAGCCTACAAATGAGTGTAAAATTCAGTGGCTTATAAATGAAGGGTCATTCTGACTGGGCTAACACAGAGTTGATATATTATCTAAGGGAGGAGGATTACTGATAAAGGGATTGACAATATTTTCTCATCTGTGATCAACTTACATCATTGATCTGTGTGAGCAGCTTCAGTCTTTCGCCCGTCACCTCTTCGAAACCCACCACAAAGATCATCACTTGTTGCTGGTATCTCCGCTTCAGTATGGTGTCGCTGATAATCTTCTCTAGCTCCAGCTGAAATGAGTAATGCAGATTTAAGAAACAGTCAGTTTTTCAATTGATATTTGTTGAATTTAAAATGTTTGCAGCTCTTGTTCTTCACCTTTTCATCATCTTCAAAAACCCACCACAAAGATCATCACTTGTTTCTGGTATCTCCGCCTCAGTATCGTGTTGCTAATTATCTTCTCTAACTCCAGCTGTTGGGTTATAGGGATAATACAGATTAAGGAGAATCACAGTTAGTATTTAAAATGTGTTTTTTTTTTTCTTCTTTTTTACAGATGAATGACAACTCACTATTAAGTCAAACATTAAAAATTACAACTTTTGCAGGTTTAGTTCTTCACTTTGTCAACCTCAACCAAAGATCATGACCCATTGTCAGCATACCCGCGCGCTTCTATATTTTCTTCTCCCTTTTAATATGAAGATTCTTGAAATGAAAGCAGTATTTCAATAGAATGGAACTGACTCATCCCAGACGTAGAGAACTTCAATCTTGTTATTAAATAATTGGATCGTAATAAAAAATGCGGTGAAACATGCATTATGCATTAAATGTTAGAGTTGCATACAACTCACCAAATCTGGAACAAATATTGCTGCCTTGTTGTCATCCATCAGTTCCTCATTGAGTTCAAAGGCAGCCATCGTCTGAAGTAAAACAAAGTGATACAAAATATATATAATATGAATTTATGTAAAATCATATGATACAAAACTTTCATGGAAAAAGGCTGTATTAACATCATCAAACGCAATGTATTTCACACACATTCAAAACAAGTTTTAATTGATCGCTTTTTTGTTTATTTCAAGTTCTTTAGTTCTTCCCCCTTCTATAACCCCCTGCAGAGATTGCCACAGTACACCGCTACACAAGGTGTAGCTTGGGTATTTCCAAAAGCTCTTGATAAGGGGAAAATTGAATAAAATATCAAAAAAAACAATATGGCACTTATGAATACACTCCCCCTACCCTCCTCTTCTGATTTGACCATAGCTATACAATACAGTTAGGTATGCATTAGTGGCTACTCCCCAACTGTCTATAACAGTCAAACTGCCAACAGAAGTGATCCCGTGTAGAGAAAAAAAATGTTATGGAATCATTCTATAGAGGTCACCTGTCTATAGTGGCAAAATGTCTTGTTCCCCTTAGGTGGTCACTGTACATGACCCATTTACCCTTACCCCCTCTCCTGTGTTTACCCTAGCCATACAACTACCACTTCTATGATTATCATTACCGGAGGCAGAGCATAGGCTTTCCTATTCCTATAGGGGAATATGACGCCACCCCCCCCCCCCCCCCCTCCCCCTAGCAACACCAATGTTTACCTTTAACTGTTACACCTGTACACCTTCACTTAAATATATCATATGCTGGTTGACAAAGATAAGAGGCGCTAAGTTGCTTTTTGCATTTCAGAGGTAACTGTGTTTTAAGTTAAATGGTAGCCTTGTAGAGACCCAATCTAGCTCTCTTTTATATTTTTATAAATATTTTCAAAATTATAAATAAATATTATCCAAAATGTTGGCCTTCAAGGCAGCATGCAGAGCTCAAATTACCAACAAATTTGACTTAACATCCTTCTCACTCTCACCCGACACAATTGCAATCATGCGCATTGCATGCTACGCAATGTATACTCACTTTGTCCACTCTGGCGGTGATACGGTGCAATTCTTCTTTGGTATTATCGGCCTGGCGCTGTGAACGAGACTTGATATTCTTCTCGATGACCAGCTGGGCTGGCGCATCGCCCCGGTCGACCATCGACATGGTGTCCGTCTGGGATGGAGACCAGTTCCGGATCTCACACTCGCCCTCCGAGTCCGACATCTTCAGGGAGATAGAAAATATTAATTATTGAATATGCTAAAACTTATAATAATGAGATTGCCGGGAATCGGAATGTCAGTCGAACCATGCTAGCTTCGGAATCTCTGTGTCATTGTATTATTGGAATTTCCGTCATTGTATCATGGCAGGTGTCCGTTCCCCGTTGGGTCAGTCGGGTCATATGATACTAGTTCACGGGAAAACATAGTTCATCTCTTGCTAGGCGATTAAGTATATGCGCATCGTCGGCAGATGCAAGTTTTTGTGTTTTGTACCTGTATAACAATGTATTTGCATAGGCGCACTGATTTGGACGAAGGTTGGGGTGTGGTACGGCCTTGAATGTAACCTGTGTAATGTAATATTTTTTGCAATGTGTTGGGTGTGTCCAGTCACTTTGCAATTTGGAGTCGACGCGTTAACACCATGTATTAGGATGAGCTGACTGCATTCCGAGTATGGTTTGGGCAGTTCTCTGAGTATTTAGCAGCTTATTAATTGGTATGTAGCACTCTATATATAATATAATTCACATGTTTAGAGGCAGTTTTTAACGAGTGAATGATGCATGTTATGTTTAAACAAGTGAAAAGGAATTATCGTTAGGGAATCATGAGATGCATTTTCTAACAGAATTGAATTGATAATTTAGGTCCTCAAAGATGATATTTTATCTGCTCCACGGAGTTATAAAAGAATGTAAGTAATTTAGTGATGCTAAGCATTTCATTAATAAAATTTGAATTTGAATTTGAATTTGAATTTGAGTTTGTATGTAATTATATTCATTTTCTTACTGAATGGAATTGATAATAAGTAATCAAGCGGTGTTAAACATTTCATTGAGTTTGTACATAATTATATTGATTGCAAGATTGCAAGTTATACAAGTCATACAGATTATGCAGTCAGTATAGCCAGTTAATGTATGCATGGTTGTTTTAATTATAGCTGGTATCTGCTGGCTGTTGAGGCATCCTTTCCAATGGCTGCGTGTGGAGACTTGGCTGAGAGCTGTCCGTTCTGGGCTGCACATTGTGTTTGTTGATCATCATGTTGATGGTTCGCCCTGTTTCTGGTCACTGACCTGGGGTAAGCATCTAGTATATTGCTAGCTGTTTATAAGTGTGGAATGATTCAGTTGTGAAAGGAATGTTCTCTTTGATTGTATGCATGTAAATTCTTACTTTGATAAATCAATAATTCATTTGAGAGATTTCTTGCATAAACTGTGGATATTTCTAGACCGAGTGTTGTCTGTTTAATAAAAGAATATCATGACGGTTAATATTGTATCATGTTTAATACTGTAGTACAAATGTATACCATGTTTTGTAATTAACTGAGTACAAAACTACTCCGAGCTTGGTGACATTTATTTGAAAGCAAGAAATTACGCAGTCATTAGATGTACACCTTGCTTAGAAAATTGATTGCTTTTGTATAATGCTTATGTAATGAGAAATACTGTAGCATTTTAAAGTGCACTTATGAGATTACTTTAGCTCATAGTCAGAATTTTGGTATGACAAATTGTATTTGATTGTGGTCAAATGCTATTTGATTGTGGTCAAATGCTATTTAGATAATTGATTCTTGTTAGGATTTGTATTCAGATTAATTTCCATTCGGAACTTAGGGAGTTTATAATATATTACCAGAGGGTAATGGGTAAAGTTGGTTAGAATAGGGATACAAATTAGGGGTGTTTGTAGAACATGTAGAGATTGACCATGTTCCCATGAGGTCTGACAGTTGGAGGATTTGATGGAATAAGTGATGATGTATGCATATTAAGTATTTTAAACTTGTCAGCAATTCTAACAGATGTGTGGAAATTATACTGAATGAATTTACCTTTATTAATCATTTCTCTTAATATCATAGTGTCATATATCTAGTTATTCTGATATAATGACACAAGTTCACATTGTACTGTACGTTATATGCAAATGTCTTCCGCAGATATTGTATAATGAATACATGTGAGGGAATACATGTGATGTACTATTTGAACATGTATTTATTAATGTTTTATTCTTCTGCTCTTGCAGGGTTTTCCTTTTGTTGATTTTGACTGGTGAATAAACTGCACTACACCGCACCACTCCTTGTATGATTCCTTTATTGGGGTCTCTCTATCTGCAACCTACAACATTATAATAATGAGATTGCACTTTGTGGGAGCCCATTGGACATTTGTTAGCCAATACCTCTCCAGACTCCCTAAAACTCCTTCACAAAAGCCCAGCTAGTTAAAATATTGCAATTTGCCTGGAAATTATGTGTACAATTTTTGCCCCATTTTAAGTTGACTCCATATCACCCCTGCAAGTCGGGGGGCTTCCCCACATATGACTGCTTGCAACACAATTTTGCTATGCTACCTAAAAATGTGCCGGAAGAGCCTGGCGGCTGCCTATTCAAAAGAAAAAAGGGAGAACTATTTAGTCATACTTAGTCATACGCATTATAACATTGATATGGGTAGGGCTCAAATTAACACTGGCCTGCTGCCAGCCTGCCACCAAAACTAGTATTACTACTATACTAGCTGATAAAATATTATGAATGCCAAATTTGACTTGCCCGATCCGATCGGGCAACCAAGTATATCAAAATAAACTTTGTTTTTGTTGAGGACCACATAAAGCTGCTCTCTACCCAGGTGTATAAATGGGTATCATGGTTGGGTGTTAATTAGCCTTTGCGCCATCATCAGTGGCAGCACGGCTAGTATGCTCCTCGGGAAGTTGAGAAAATATGCAATATCATTGTGTGGGTTTGAAATGTACCCGATGACCATGGGTAATAATAATAATGTAAAGCGCAGTAGAGTATATTTATAGTAGAGCTCTGCGCTATATAAATAATGTGTAGGTCACTCACTCAACCATACTCAAACTAGTCAAAGATCATAAGAATTAAGATGTTAATTTTGAGCTCTGATTAATATTCCCATAATAAGGCCAAGGCGATCAGGGTTACACAAAGTAAAAACCCAGGTCCTTGACAAATATAACAAAAACATTGAACATTTTAACATTGACAGGGTGCAAAAACAAGATTAAACAAACAAACTTAGATAAACAATCACAACAAAATAGTATAGATCTAGTATGGTTGAGTGACCCCCGCATCGGCACCCTAAAACATTTCCGACAGTTTTAGACTTAAAAATTATTCAAATTTCTTGAAATTGTACTCACACATTGAGAAAATAGTGCAGATTCCGATGTGATGATCAGATTTGCGATTTATTGATTATATTTCGAGATATCGCCTTCGAACGCGCGCGTTGTTTTTTGGCTTCGCGAGTTCGAAGTGTTTTTAATACCGGCACCCCCTCAATTCTCATTGACAATGCACGCAACTCAAAATTTGTTGTGCGATGTTGGTATTATTTCTCGTATTTACTTGTATTACTCGTAGCGGATGATCTACGCATCATTTCTCCTCAAAATTTCGACCAGCTCAGTTTCTAAAGGTAGTGCGCATTATCTCATGCGCGATTTTTTACAACACGCGCAAAAAGAAATATTACGCGGGGTGCCGATATTAAAAACAGTGCCGATGTGTAGACCTAGTACACCTACCATACAAGTAGTAGATTTAGTAAAAAGTATTTTATTAAATTTAGACTAGAAGAAAACAAAATTAATTATATTAAAATGTAATTGTAAGCTGAGGTAGCAATATAATAATGATTAAGCCAAAAACTTTTACAAATGAAATTCGTGAGAAAAATAACACACAAGAGTCATCAAGTGCCGCTGAAGTAACGAAAATTAAATTGTGCAAAATTGATCTAGCGCAATTCGTGCATGCCGTTCCTCGCTCCAAGGCGCGCCGGAGCTTCGGCAGTGCGGAGCCAAACGTACCGCCTCGGTTATGCCAATCGGCCTGCTGCGCCAATTTCATTCCTGATCGTTCGACAAATAGATCTAGAATCAAGGTAGATTTCAAATGCAACAACGATACATGTTATGCTTACCTTTCACTTCTGTTATTAAGTGAACTTTTCGTGCCGTTAAAGTGCTATTCTTCAAGCATTTTAGTGTAATTATCCGTTAGGTTTACGTTTCAGTCCGCTATCATCGTCGATGTTGTGGTGGCTGCCATCTTGATTTTCGTTCTAATTGATTGATCACATGACCATGGTTGCTTGGAGACACCTGTTCGCCAAGAAGCTTCCAAGACACCAAAACAAAAGAAGGGGGAAGTTTTGTTGTTGTACATTTTATTCCTTTCGAGAAGTTCTATAGGCTATTCAATCAATACTTTTTAATGTGTCAATTCGGTTTGTTGGAAAATAAAGGCTGGTAGGGGTTCGACTTGCTGTCTTAATTGTGTTGATTAAGTCGGCAGTTTCTACTTCGCTAACAGTAGACGATTCAACTCATCGCATTTAAATATGGACTTCGTGGATGAATATCCCTATACATAATCGTGTTTTTTTAAATAATATATAATGTTATTTTGTAATCATCAAATGTTTGGGTAAATATAATATTTGAAAGGTTTAATCTACTTTTTTTATATCATGAACGTTTTGATTCCAAATGATTTGATTACATTTTGTACACTAGTTGATTTTCACACCTTTTGGTGGTGGTGGTGGTGGTGGTGGTGGTGGAGGTGGTGGTAATGGTGGTGGTGGTGGTATAGGGCATGGTGGCGGTGGTGGTGGTGGTTGTGTATAATGATGATGATGATGATTGAGGTGAAGTTGATCATGGTGGTGGTGGTGGTGGTGATGGTGCGGATGATGAAGCTCTTCGATCGTGATTATAGCGTCTACTTTCAACTACACTATAACATGGCCATATGTATTTGAAAAGGTTTATTCTACTTTGTTATATCATAAACGTTTTTATTCAAAATTATGTCATTACTTTTTGTGCAATGTATTTTCACACCTTTTGGTGGTGGTGGTGCATGGTGGTGGTGGTAATGGTGGTGGTGGTGCATGGTGGTGGTGGTGGTGGTGGTGGTGGTGGTGGTGGTGGTGGTGGTGGTGGTGGTGGTGGTGGTGGTGGTGGTGGTGGTGGTGGTGGTGGTGGTGGTGGTGGTGGTGGTGGTGGTGGAGGTGGTGGTGGTGGTGCTAGTGGAGGTGTTGGTGGTGGTGGTGCGGTGGTGGCGGTTATGGTGGTGGTTGTGTTAATAATATGATTGTGATGATGCTGAAGATGATGATGGTGAAATTGATGGTGGTAATTATGACAATAATGATGACAATGATCGTGGTGGTCGGGGCGGTGAGTTGTGGTGGTGGTGCGGATGATGACGATGGCGATCGATAATGATTATGAACTCCGTTCCTGCTGCTGATGAAATAATGATGATAATAAAGTGATGACGATCCGTTTCTTAAATATCATAATTTGCTGGTGGGTGAGGGGGTGTGCTCTCAAGAGAGAGTAGCGAGCGAGCCACATGGGCGTCAGAGAGGTATTCCCTTTCATGGTGATGACTTTTTGGAATTTCGGTTATATGGAAATGTTTTAATTGGAACATCAAAACACAGAAAATGTTTCACTATACAAGCAAAAGCCTCTCAATAATAATCAACCATTAAAATGAAATAATGTGTAATTTAGTATTCCATATTTGTTTACGTATCAAAGTATACTAGTACAATGCTAACAAAATATTGACAACACTTCAAGCCTGTCTTTATTTTGTCACATCTCAAATTATTTTTAAAAAGGTTTGTGTATTGAATTATGCACGTCTGCGTATGTACCCGTGTATTTTGCGTTTATTATGTCATGCAAAAGTTTGTTTGCGAAAGCTGCGCATCAACGTGTTGTTTGATCTTGAAAGTTTTTTTTTCACAAAGGTCCTTCAATTATTCCAGTGGAAGCTCTTCGATCGTGCTTATAGTGTTTACTTTCAACTACACGTTACACCTATACTTTTTAATAAAGAGGATTGTTTTCAGTCCGTGAATATGGTATTACATTTCATTTATGCAATGTTATTATCTTTTTTAAATACTGTTTAATAAAGAGGATTGTTTTTAAGATGGTAGATGTATACATCAGTGAACATGTTTTTTTGTTTTTGTTTTTTTTAACATGATAACATTGTATAAATGAACTACTGTATAATTTCGGGTAAGTGACCACAATCAACTTATTGATTATTTTGTCACGTTTTGGGGGTTGTCAACTAGATGTTAACACCCTCTTTTCGAGCAGTATAGGTACATGTGATGCACTATTCGAGGGACGGAGTGTTATCCGTCGAATCGTTTCCTGCATAGGAATCACGGAGAGGTACTTTTCAATACAACATGATTTACTGAATTTGTATGCATGACAAAAGATGTCATGTCTGATCAGTGGCTTAGCTTGGTTGGATTGGGGGGGGGGGGGGGGGGCGAATTATTGGGGGCACATCATCAAAATTATTCAGTCAGATTTGTGATGTAATTACTGGATGATTTTCTGTAATCTTGGTAAAAAATGATTACATTATCTGATGATACAGATTCAGAATAAAAAATTAATGACCATCGAGAGTCATGTTACAAATTTTTATTTTTAATTCCATCATTTGAATCCTAAGTTTTTATTTAGTTTTATATTTATTTATTTATTCCTTTTTAACTTAAAATTTCGCTTACTATTATGACGTGCGTATAGTTCATGCAAAAGTAGGACGGTATTGGTTAAAGGAATCTAGTAACTTTGTTGGCAAGTGCAAAAAGTGATGAGTGATTAATAAAATGTGTATTGGAGTGATCTGATATTGTCTACAAAGTGTGAAAATTGCACGTTAATTGGATGTTTTTTAGCTGAGATATGAGCAAAAATGCCAAGTGATATTCACTAACTCATTGTACTTACTTTGTACACGGCATGAAATTATCCCGTAGACAATTTCATATCTAAACACTTCAATCGTAAATATCTTTTGAACAAAATGGAAATTTGAAAAACCGAAACCTGTCCCGTGCTTTTATTGTTAATATGAATATGGTAAGGTATGAGAGAACCACTAGAGTTCCAAATAAGATTTGAGGATTTGGACAATATTACTAAGTCCCTTTTTAGTGATAATTGTTTTGCTTTTATAACAATTATTTAGCTGCTTTAAAAAAAAAATTATTTTGGCTTGAAAAGGGGGACATTACCTTTAAAAACACAGTCTGGGGTCACCCTGACCTGACAGTAAAATGAAGAAACAATCTAATATGGCAACAATTGGGTAAAATGGCGTAAAATGGACCTAGTTTATGCCTATAATGCGATTGCCTTAATTATGATAGTGAACGTGTGAGTGTCCGTCCCCTTTCACCACTTAACGAATGATGGGCAGTCATAAATATAATATCTTGCTAAAAGAAACACTTGTCAATTTGATCCATCGTCAAATTGGGTGCTCGACCGAGCAAAATTTCAGCGGCCAATTCCGAATAAAAAAAAACTATTTAAAAATCTGACTATAAGAAAATGATGTACTAGCTCTTTGATTCAATAATAAACTAAAATGAGGAGGATATGAACGTAATTTGATGTTGTCAGTTGACCGTCATGAGTTTGTGTACCAGGCAGGGGGCTATAGGGGCTGCAGCCCTGCAGACAATTTTGAAAACACCTTCAATATTCGGAGAAAAGCAAGTCATATTCGATCAACAATAGCCTTATTTTTGGTAAAACATACGCCATGTACGCATGTCCCCACACGGTATCATGTACAAACAAACACACTCACTCACACACACGCACGCACGCACGCACGCACGCACGCACGCACGCACGCACGCACGCACGCACGCACGCACGCACGCACACACACACACACACACACACACACACACACACACACACACACACACACTTTTATTTTTTTAAAGTGATTTTTGTATTCCTCCAAATTATATTATACAATACATTTACAATTGAATATACATACTAAACAAAATATACATATATAATTATAATGAACGAAAGTAGAAATCGTTACCTTACATACATAAACAATTACAAATCAACTGTATATTATTCAATTTCCTGACTTCATGGAATAAAAATAATGGAGGTTATATAACTAAAGATAAAAGGAACTAAAAACATGCTCCTTTACCCCCCCCCCCCCCCCCCCCCCTTTAGCCCAAGAAAAACCCCATCCCCACCCAACCACCGATCACACCACAGTCACACACATACCTCAGACACCCATTCCAGTATATCTGCTCGTTTTGATTTCAACCTAAAGAGTAATTAATTAACAATATAGAAAGCTGTCACATTCAACTAAAGAGAGGAGAGACCCAAAACCTTAATAATTAACAAATTCCCTATAATACTAACAAAATAAAATTAATCATATTACATGTATTTTATGGTGTTCCCATTTTTGTAAGTGAACCCCTAATTTACCCTTTTTAATAGCAACACACACACACACGCACACGCACACGCACACGCACACGCACACGCACACCTACACACGCACACGCATACACAAACGCACACACACACCGACTCACACACTTACATACGCACACACACACACAATTATATATATACACACATATTTTAATTTTAATTAATCACATTCTCGCATACACACACGCACGGCATTCACAAACACATACACATTAGCCATTACACACACATACGCACACAATATGTACACTCAGACAACAAACTATATGTGTTGTAAAAAAAAAAAAAAAAAAGAAGAACGGAAAATGTTCGTTATATGAACCAATGAAAAGCCCTTTAAGACGTTTTCCTTTTATTTTACAATAAAATACATAAGATTTGATTAATTGCAAAATTATTTCTCGTTTGCAACTAAAAATTATGAGTTTCTGTGAAATAATGAGGAACAATTCATACAATATTTTTCCTTCTTGATAGAATACAGGTGTCGAGGAATGTTATTTTGTAAACATCGCACCCATTTTAGATACCTGTAAAACACTGAAGCCATAAAGTATAATGAAGATGATTAATATGATTTAACTTCTTCGTCGTAACGTTTAATAGTTAACAAATGTGAAAACATGTTTGTGTCATAAAAGCGAACATTCTGAACTTTATTTTCCAATCTGAAGCGCCTTTTCTTACTAATGAATGGCAATTATATATTAATGGGCATCTTGAACTTTAGTTCCTAATTTGAACGATTGACTGTTTAATCAAAATTCGACAGTAAGTCTTAAATGTCGCTGCTTGTTATCTCTTCTGAAAACATGTTTTGCAATTAGTGGTAGCTGATTGGGCGGGATGATGGTGTTGGAGGACCATGCAAGGACGATGATTCGATACGGTCGTTGATTGCACGTGACTCAATATTCACCCATATTTTCGGCTCATCAGGTTTGAAGGAAATACAGTGGTCTCCGCTTAATAGTGTACATTTTTAAAGGGGTACACCTGCTATTAAAAGGAGTAAGATTTAACCTTAAATGTATTATGTTTCTAAGGAAAGGTTCAAATTTTCATCGGGTACACCTATATACCTTGCAAATGTATTCCCAAGCGGAAACTACTGTACCTTCGTGCACCTAGTCAGTGGTATAGCGAGTTATTACTTATTGGGGCCTCACTCTATAATTTTTCCTTTTAAAATTCCGCTGTGGTTTTTTTTTCGAGGCACGTGCCACCCCCCCCCCCCCCCGCCCCATGCCTCTTGGAGCTACACCATGACATCCAGGGACATATTAAATGAGGGGGGGGGGGGGTGCTTCATTATGTGCATGGTAAGGGATGAGCTAGCTTTATCAAAATTTTAACTAAGGGTTATTATTTGGTTCATTCAATTTTCACAACACAATGGGGCGGGGGTGGGGCAGTGAGGGGCGAAGCCTTATCTAATGAGAGAGGGTGGGTGCTTAACCCTTGCCCCTCAACCATGGGCGTCGATCTGTAATTGATACCCATTCTAAGCTGGGGGTGATCTATTCATTCATCCCCCTGATGAATAGGTATTACATAAGTATCGACGCCCATGCCCTCAACCATTAGTGGTGGGGCATATTCCCTTGCCCCCCCCCCCCCCCCCCTTCAATGGCGAGGACACCTATAAAATACCTTATTTTATATGTTTTACATATTTTCTCCTTTTTGTTTTGTTTTGTTTTCCTTTTTTGTCAAGTAATTATGAGGGGCACGGGGGGGGGGGTGTCCCCGTAGATACGACACTGCTCCTCCTCCACCTCAGCTACCCCTCTTATTTTATGTAAATGTGCCATAGCAACACGATACACCAGCTTGACATCTCAAGCCAGGCTTAACCCCTGATCGGGAAACACGACCCGACAGTTTATTCGCCCCTCTTTATTTGGCGCGCTTTTTATAATTATTCTCAGAAGTAATACAAAAAAGGGAGAGGCAGAGGATTTTGTTAGGCTTGTCAGTTTAAAAATACACCTGTTCCTTAGGTTAGTTTCTTGTCACTCCGTGTATAAATAATTCTCTTCTCAAGATCTCATTCTCTATAATTTACCGTTTTATATAAGCTTTATACGAAGACGTAATTATGTGAACGCTAACCTTCGTAGTTATTCTCATTTGCATTCATAATAAATTTCTAGAAATCACAGACACTGGAGGCAGTTTAGCAAGATGTACATATTATGTTGTAGGTAAGCATATTAATAATGAGTGAATACTAACGGGTAAATACTCCATCCTACAGAGTATAGGTACTTGAACACAGTGGCGTAGAGTGGTTCGACTGATTTGAGGCGCACACTCTATGTATTTCTTTATTTTATCAAAGAATTGTTACCCTCATGTTTGTTTATGTTTTTGACAAATGATTGGCGGGGCGGGGGCACCATTGTATGCTCCCGTGCCCGCCATATAGCTACGCCACCGCTTCAAACAAACAAAAAATATGAATAAAATCAAATTTATTATGAGAGCAAGTGCATTCAAATTGAAAATGATATATAACAACTTTATTATAATTGTCTTTACGTTTAAAACCGTTGTCTACAATAAGTACCACCAAAAATAAACCAGATTAGATATATTATGCAGCGGAAGCAATTGCATGCCCTAAATTAGCTCTTATGCTAAGCTAACAATCGAATTGCTGTACATAGACTCATGACATGTGCAAATTAAATGGTTGTATTTACAGCTGTACATTCATAAATAATGGTAACGTTGTTAGCATCATAACATAACAAAATATAACCTAACGTCTCAGTCATTTTCATTATTTTTAATATTGGTTGGTTTACTATAACAACAATTTATCTATGTGACTGAATTTAACCATTGTTTTGTTTAAAAATGAAGTTTTGTCATGTTTAATATCTCAACGCCTAAATTTAAAACGTTGTGCGCTTTATAACTGGACTATTATTTCAATGGAGAGAAAACAAAATAATTGAGGAAACAAATTAGAAGCAGAGAAATATTAGTTTCTGCCCTGAAGAAGTCTCCGTACGACTCCCATTGTATTACATGGTCTATTTCGAGTACATAATCAGTTGTCAGCAGTATTTTCTTCAAAATCTTCAAATTGAAATAAAGATACATTTTAATTTGCAACAGGGACATAACCTTCATTGACTATGATTAGAAGCCCTCGTTCATTTAAATCCTTATAATGTGAGAAGCCAACTGAAGATGAAGGCAAAACAAGTTGAACTAATCACCGTAAAGAAAACATAGTTTCCAATCCAACCAGAAGATGAAGACATCTATTTATTTAAATCCATTTAAGTCGAGTCAATTATTGTTAAAAAATAGTTGCATACTGAAGCTCCAAATATTAATTCTTCAAGGGTTTCAGACAAATAGCTAAACATTTTTTTTTTCAACGCATTTAACATTCTTCCCTCAATTTATCATTTTAATTTTACTTATTTTGGTTTCGTGACCAGTGTGGGCTATTAAATTATTTTCGGTGAAGCAAACACCATCGTTATCCCTAAGTTCTAGCTCAGATTTAACCGTCAAATCAAGGATATTATAAAAATAAGATGAAGATGACTAACATGTTTACTAAATGTATATTTACTTAGGCATCATTCAAAAACTCAATACAATCGCTTTGCATCAGCAAGCTTACGCTTGAGATGATCAAAGTGTATATGTTCATTTATTTACTAGCATGATCAATTAAATAACACATCAGTACAATTCGGATTTGAGAGGGAAACAGCCAAATATTTGCAGTTTATACAGACTTCGCATTAAGAAATACGATTCTTCGACTAAATAATTTCATTAACACAACGAATATGAAAACGAAATAGTGCATCATAATACGAAATCTATATTATTATTGGAAGAATACAATCATAATAGCGAAAAGGTGCATTCAAATCCTATATGTTATTAAGTACATTGTTCTATAAACAAAAATGGCTATAACCTAACATGACTGTGTACTATCGTTTCATATAGGGCAGGATCACGTTGGGTTTCCATATGCATTAGCGGCATACCTATACCGGATATATTTTACAATTATTTTGAAATACATTATTCTCCTCAACGGAGCTGGCTTCAATATACATAAAATGCCTTCGGACAAATAAGAACCAACATATGACGTTGAAAGAAGAGGAAAAACATAACTTCAACAAACACACATTGAGAGAGAAGTACGGTATATTAGATGTTTTTTCTTCAAAAGAGTAAAATAATAGTTGAGAACTTTCAGCGTTTTTCCAGTGTGCTGTCCATTATCTCTTGAATAAGCCTGAGGATCCTCATTTTCCTCGGATGACTTCCGAAAATTATGTCCACATCTTCATCTGTAGCCAGAAAGGAAGATAAAAGAAGATAAAGAGAGAAAAAAAGGTTAAATTTTTTTATGGTGAATGATAATAATAATAATTATGAAAATTATGATATTGTATATTAGGCGCTATATAAAGCGAGCCTTTTATTATCATTATTGGTAGTAGTAGTAGTAGTATTATAATCATTATGATAATACAATAATGATACTGATAAAATAATAATAATAATAATAATAATAACAACACTTCGAATATTCGTCGTTCTCGGAAATATGGAGGGTTTGATATAAAAGAAGCCATATTTCGATTAAATATTTGACATGATGTGTACAAATACCTATCGTATATCTCATCTGGTAAACTAGAATTTCAAGGATTGTTTGTTATTAATACGATCATAAAGATCAATATAAGTACGTATTATTTTTTGCACAACATCATAACAATCCTTTGCGATTCCATCAAGTCTATATTATATGCCCATTTTCTATAAATTAATTTTACTTTTTAAATTCGTATCTGAGTTTGAAGCAGAAGAATATCGCTTTTTATAATTTTGAAAATTGTTAAATCTTTTTATTTAATTATTATGCACCTTTTGCTACTCAAATTATTACTATATTGAGACATTTTCGATATCTGTTCTACCTTTTGCACATGGTATATGTCAAGGCTTGTTTTTTCCCAAAAATAAATATCCCATTTCCTCTCTAATAATTATTTATCTTATCGTATGACAAACACCGGTTATACATTAGTTGTTAATATAAAGTTCGGGTTACGATCAATATGAATGACATGCGCACATCAATTAAATATATTCTTCAACTAAATGTCACATGAAACACAATAACGGTCGTAGGCGAGCCTTTGTTATCACTGATAGTGCGGTTCATCAGAATGTGACGACTGTTTGGCAAATCTAACTACCTCATTGAACATAAATAGCAACGTTATTGTATTCTATGTACGTAATTTGCAGAGAGTATATGGAACAAGGCCATGCAGACAACATTGATGAATCAGTTCAAGGGATCTAGTAACGTTTTCTGAATCGACCAAAAAGGGGACAATGATTACCCTTTTTTCAACACAGGGGCAGTAAGGGATGCAATAATTCCCACATGGGGGAACAACCCCCCCCCCCCCCCCCCCTCCCACCCACTTGTAATCTTGGCCACGCTTGGCTCCACCACTGAACATGTTCGTTGTATCTTCGCCTTTGAGCTGAGCTGAGTGCATGGCAGGAAATACTGCTTGGCGAGTGCAATTGTCACACGAGCGGCTACTACCACTACTATCACTCCTCATGTACGCGCGATATATTCTTTCACCAGGCCACGTCAAAAAGCTAGACTACTCTATCGCATACAAATTGTGCCACAGTGTTAACATATTCTATGAATTATGTTGAATTAGAGTGGTTTAGTAACAGGGTCAATACTCGTCACACTGAGACCACACTATGAACACAATGTGAAACGCAGTGTTCATACACACTGTGGCATAGTCCGAGTTCACAGTGTGTATTAAAAGTAGTGTGATCACAGTGTGTTCACTGCGGGATGAGTAATAACACCGTTAAAACGCTCCAATTTAACAGCCTAGCTGTAGTCTACACAGTGTGTTCACACCATGGTTTACAGTGTGAACACGATGTGTCCACACTGTGTAAACACTGTGTCCACACTATGTTCTTTCCGTTGGGGAGCAACACAGACTATCATGGCAATCAAGACCAAATAGTACGCTGAACTTTTTATCTGAGTTTCCTCGAATCGAATTATGCGGATGATTATTATGAACACTCCACTTACTTGCGAAAATTGCTACTATTATATTATATTAAGGAAATTTGAAATGTGTAAGACTGGTTATTTTTAGATCGCTGGTAAGCTAATTACATCATGATTGTGATAATCCTTCATTGAATCACATCCTTTTCATATACGCCGCGATAAGATTGTTAGTGATAATTACATAATTCTGAGGAAGTTTCTTTGCTTTTTATTACCACTTCACCACATTTGATAGTAAAGCGCGAGACGGGACTAGTTCTTTTACAATAACATTTAAACCCATTCACTGTGGGAACTTGGTGAGCCATGTAGTAACTCTATGGAGATTGCAAAATCTAGTAGGGAACATGTTAAATAATTGTAAGCTATACTTTGAAACCTGTATGTTAATGTTGTTATTTTGTACTAACCCAGCATTTTCAAATAAATGAACAAAAATGAATATAGTAGTATTATTCGTCTGCATTCCAGGAAATACATTATACAATGTTGCCAAAATAAACTTAAACACGGTTTTTTCGATGTATATACTGTATATCATGCTATTCTAAATAAAAATTAACTGGCTTTTATTGTTGTTGTTGTTGTTTGTGTTTCTATTATAATTGTTGCTAAGTTCTAATGTTACCGTTGTTGTTGTTGTTGTTGTTGGTGGTGGTGGTGTTGTTGTTGTTGCTTTTGTTGTTGATGATGTTGTTGCTGTTCAGCAGCGGCCAAATCACGTGGTATTCTTTCTGGGCTGTTCGCCATTTGGTATTTTAGTACATTATGTCGATAATGAACAAAAACAATCCTATTACAGTATACTAAACAAACAATTCCTGATAAAACAAAGGCACTGTTGGTTTTCCGAAAGGCTAAAATAATCATCACCATCAACATGTACATAAACATCCACTAAATCTTGTAAATTACATTATTTTTTCTTGTTCAAACATTCACTAACGAAAAACAATATTATAAATAAGACCCTTGTTTCAACTGACCCTATTAACTCATAATTGATCTTTGTGCTGATAAATTCGCTCTTGTGGTCTAAGGTATTGCGCATAACACATATTAATCACCTTAATGCACTCGGGTCTTTGCAGAAATTGCGTTCCCAATTTGCCCATTACTCGGAAAATAGGGATGCTGAAAGTGTATTCCATACTCTAACTAAAACATAAAGGTATCTATATTAATAAGGCGAGTCAAGGTGAGTTCGACATTCCTAATTCGTACCTAGATGTATTTTGAATTAGTATGGTCATAATCTCTATGCAGAATTTAGCCTAAATTAATATGGGAATGCTATAAATAACTTGTGATAATAATAACAACTATAACAATTATTCTATAGTCGAATCGCGCACTTATTCTCTTGAAGGGGGTACTCGTGGTACTATTGTTATAGGCTTCCTCTATTTTGGTTTGAATTTATTTATAAACGTTCGTATCTCTCGGAACTTGTCATTAGACATTATACACGCGAAGGCTTTGGACGGTAAACCACTCGAATTGCATCGGAGGTACCCGAAATAAATATCAAGTTAATGCAATTGTTATAAGACACGTTTCCCAAATGATTCTACATTTGATTCAATTAATTCACAGTCGGCCCGATATAATGCAATAATTACATAGGCAAGTGGAAATCCGATTTTGAATGCGTCATAGCGGTATTCAATACAGGACTTAAAGGGATAGTTGAGTTCTGGTAAGGAGAGTACAGTTTTAGTGAAACTGAATTTTAGTAACCAAAACCTGCATCATTACATTACCAACTAATAGTTATAACTAGAAAGGAACACAAAATTACAAATGACGTAGTAAAGATCATGTTATCATTCAAAAAGAGCCGTTAAAACGTAAGAGGGCGCTCTCTAAACACTCATCGGTTTCACTCATTTTTAATAAAATATTGTGCATGTGATGCTTTGTTGAAATAGTGATTAGATAGAGAAATAACCAACAACTATTTAAATACCTATTTTGTAACTTTTTGAAAAGAGGAAGCATTTTTTTGAATTTTTAACGGCTGGTTCAAAATTCTCTAATAAACCCGGGGCCCCGGGTTTATTACAAATTGTTATATTTATGGATATTTCAGCCGTTTCTGAACCGATTTTGATCAAACAAAGATGATTTTATTGTTTAAATATTATGCTCTTTCAAATTTTACACTCAGTTTTTCATTACCTCACAAACCAATTAAGTAGTCTAGCGCCCTCTCTACCAAAACTCAACTTTCCCTTTAAAGGGATCTAGCAACATTGTTGACATGTGCAAAACGGTGATGACTGGTTGATAAAGTGTGTATGTTTGTATTGCTTAAAATATGTCCACTGAGTAATGTGTGACAATTTCACGGTAAATGGTATATTAAATGATGAAAAATATGGCATAGTAATGAGTGAAAATGCAAAGTGATACTCGCGAACTCATTACACTGACTTTGTACACAGTTATAACTGTCCACTATGGTTATAAATCTGAGAACTGAGAACACATACATACATACATCTGAGAACACATACATGTACCTTTATAACTGAAGAGAAATTTGGAAAACCGTAAGCTGTTACATGCTTCTAATGTATATACGTATAGTCATATTGGTAATACGAATACAGTGAGGTATATAAGAATCAATAGAGTTCCAACTTCCAAGTAAGTTTGATGATGTTTACAATGTTACTAAATCCCTTTAAGTTGGTTTCTTCTCTTATAAAATTATTCTAAAACGTAGTCTCGCACGTAACCCGCCCCATACGGTATATATTTAATTTAATTTAATTTGATTTGATTCGATTTATTTTATTTATTTTCAACATAATTTCAAAATAGTTTCAATTTGTAATTATTTTTATATTATCATTTAGTTATAACAGTACAAATGTCAATAAGTTATAGTATATTCATAATAATTATATTAGTTGCATTATCATTATCCATATTGTTATTTTCGTCATTATTAAATTTATTGACAAATTTTGACCCATTTTCACTCTCATAGGGACATTGCACGAAAGGCATTATCTGATACGATTGTAACGTGTCTCAATTCGATAATGTGCTGACAATGACTTGTGTATGCTGCCAAGGACATTCGGGCAATCTGCTCATCGATCAGTATCATCAGTCACATTTAATATGGGAATGATGCACCCGAGTATCAATTGATTAAACAAAACCTGGTATGACTAATAATAACCCTATTATGTCCCCTATATCCATGATAACACCAGTCCCTCTCTATCCACATGTTTGTCTATACACCCATTTTCGTTCCCCCTCTCCCCCTCTCCCCCTCATATTCTCGTTTTCCATTCCTCTCTCTTTCTCTTTCTCTGTCTCTCTTCATCTTTACGAATGTTTACCACTTTCACCAACACCCTCTCATCACTTAACCAATCTCTTGTCATATCACTTTATTCCTCTCCTCTCTTTTTCTCTCCCCTTTTCAGCACCGTCATCTAACCCTCTCCCTCTCTCCTGACCCCTTTCACTCATCCCAACTTTCTCCCCATCTCTATCTCTCTATCTATCTATCTATCTATCTATCTATCTATCTATCTATCTATCTATCTTTCCATAATCCCTTTCTCTTTTCTTTGTTCTCTCATGTCGTTACTTTATTTATTGTGTCTCTGGCATTCACCTTTCGCTATAATCAAATATTTTTATTCTTCAGGCTTGGCGAAAAAATAATAATATTCCTTCCCGCAATTTGTCATTGAGGAATGATGTCAATTTGATTCAAGAAAAGTGTTTTTTGTTTTGTATTTAAATAATTGTTTGACAATTCCATTCAAAAGTAATGCAGTTGATTCATATCTCGCTTTAAATGTACTGATATTGTCTATAATTATTTAACTGAAGAAACGTGATGCTATTCCTTCCAATTAGGAGTGTATTTTCGAAACACATGCAGAATATGAAATGCGATGTGATGTTGTTTAATTATGGTGATTTCGTCAAATGTAAAGGGAATGGAAAGTTCTGGTCAAACTTAATTTAAATGATTTAAACTTGCAGGTTATCATTGAAGCCTTTTTGTTTTAATTCTGACATGCATGAATGAAATAGTAAGACATCATAACGGGTTGTTTAGGACCCTGCTTTCATACATATAACAGCTCTTAACATGCTTAATGACCAAATAGATTATCATAACTATATATAATTTGAAAGCCACTTTGGTATGTGTTCACGAATGTGTATATTTTATCAATATCGAACTAAATATCGGCAATTGCGCAAATACAAATCAATACTCACAACTTTTACTTGAATTACTTTTAGTTGTGCAGCCGTTTCTAGACGGATTTGTATCAAACAACTTCACAACTTCGTTAAGACAGAAAAATCCACCTCGTTCTTGAGGGGTCCTTTAATATTATGACGTTATACTATCCCCTCCATCACGATTTAGCAGGTTAGAAAACAAAAATCGTCAAAGAACCCTCGAAACATTGGCTGATTTTTTCGGACTAAACTTCGTTATGAAAATTCTGTGCTTTTGCAATTCAAACATTTAGTTTTCTCTTCGACGCAAAACATTTTTTTGTTGAAGAACCCTCTTAACGAGAACTGTACTATCCCCTTGACAATGTAGATATCTATCCGATAAAAGTCAATTACATGTTTGTATCATGATTATGGCTTATGGTACTTATTTGTAGACCTATATAAAATCATGTGGACTATAATATACCCTGAAACAAACGTGGTTTTTTTCGGTGGTTAGAAAATGAATGCGGTTGAACCAACGATTGTGTGAAGTTGTCGTCACCATGGTTACAGCATGCAGGTACATGATGTGTGTATACATCACGAAGAGGATGTAATAAAGAGAAGACGGTTTTACTCTGAGAAGAATAACAAGTCACAGAACAAGTTGCGTATCGTGATCAAACTGATGGGGGCGCGGCGACGGGGGGGGGGGGGGGGGGGGGGGGTAACGTATGTTATTTGGAGCACACTTTATGTATTTCTATGTGTATTTCCGTATTTGTGTTAATATAAAATAATACCCGTATGGTTTTATTGTATATTTGTAAAGTCATTTGGGGCACGTTCTCCCTCGTGCCGATATCTACGCCACTGCAAAACGCAATACGAATGATAACAGCTAATGAGAGAACCTCATTATGTGGTGACCACAAGACTGGTCTGACTGATTGTGGGTGGTGGAGGGGGCACATTCTTTGTACTTTGTTTCTTTATTTGCCCGTAAACTAATTGTTTGTAATGTTTTTGGAATACTTTCCTGTTATATACTTCAAAAATCATGAAAATAAAAAATGTAAACAGGTATTATCGAGTACTGGACAAATTAATCAATACATAATTCGTACCTTTATTCGCAACAAATTGAGGTGGCGTCTGTAGCAGTGCTGCGGTGTCTTTGTCAGTGGCCGCGTAATTGGTGATATCTATGCTGGCGGCCGGGTTGAGTGCGAGCAGGCGGGCGGCGGGGGACTGCGGGTCGATCGGGCCTGTTCCGGCGGTTGGTACGCTCAGCTCCCGGTCATCGGAGAAGAACGTCCGCTTGCCGATGTGCACGTGGCAGAGCTTCGGGTGGCGGCCCTTACAGAACGAGCCCTTGGCACTGTGTGTGAGCTGGAGTGTGGCGCTCAGCGCGAGCAGTATCGACAGTAAAGCTGAAAAGATATAATCAAGATAAACACATTTTCTCAATTAATCAAATAGAAGGAGAAAAAGAAGCGTAATTTCAATTTTAAAAAGACGTAATTAGTTTGAGTTTTCCCGTTTGCGGTGAACTTGGGGCACAGTGGCAGAGCTTTGGGCGGCGACCTATCTGAAGGGAAGCGCACCAAACCGAAGAATCAGCATGCTGCCAATAAAAGTTAAATAGCGTATTTCAAATGGAAGAAGAACAAAAAAACAATAATACGCAATGATTGATATTGGGCTAAACAATAACTCAAACCTAAATAACCAGACTCGTTGTTGTTGACACCATGTACCGTAGTCCGTAGAGCAAGCACAATATTAATTTGTCTCAGCTAATTATTGTCTGCCATGTCTATATATATTTATAGCATTTTCTGCAGTGCGGAGCTCAGATACGGTACAACTAAATGCAAACAACTGCCAGACATAATTATCAGTGAAGGGTGAAAGGGAAAGGAGTTATATAAAATAATGTATAATTATAATAGGCTAATTATAAAGCATCATTCGTTTTTTTTTCCTGCCATGGCAGAACTCGCCCTCTATCAAAGGATAGTGTTATGTAATAGATACGGTGCATTTACTTTCGTTACCAAAGATCACTCACAGTTTTTAATTAAAACACGATTAAAATCACTCTCGTACAAGGCAACATATCCTGAATCAAGACAAGATTATATAATATTACAAAGAAATGTAATGTCTTGCATTATCAGCGATTATTGACAGAAATACGTGTAAGTTTTCGAGATTACCGATATATTTACATTGTCCAAATCCACAAAACATACCGTATAGTAAGTGAATATCACTTTGCATGCAGTTTCGCTCATTACTAGGCCACAAAATATCCATTTAACTTGAAATGTCCACACATTACCTATATATTTAGTGGACATATCTGATTTTTTTTTAATACACATTTTATAAACCATTCATCACTTTTTACACATTACAAGTTTCCTGATTCATTTAATATAAGAAGACAATTAATCTAGACAGCATTGTGGAAGATATCAAAGGAATGATGGATAATTAGCAAGTACAACGATTTTGGTGACTTATTCAGTATAGTGGAAAGAGCAAGAAACGTTATTTTTGGTTGGAGTCAGAAATTACGAAAATTTGAATAGACATGGTGCAAAATAAGACATGAATATACTATTGATAAAAATACAGAAAGGTTTAACAATACATTTATACAAAATTATGTGCAGCTTACATTGTGTGAGATCCATCTGGTCTTGCTCCTATCTCATAAGTTGACTCAAAATTTTTCGAACTGACTTCACGTAAAACGAAACAAAAATGCTGTTCTTTTTATTTGACTTGATTCAAGAACAAACGAACAAGAAGTTTGCGTTGCTCTTCACTATTTTATTTTCTCAGAGTTGAAATACTTGATTCGCAGAAAACACCGAAACGGAACTCCGTTCGTCTGGTTTCATTCAGAGTGTATAAGATGAATATTTCGCGCCCAAAATGAAAACATCCAGCCTTCAATTCCTCTGACGTTTCTTAGTGTTGAACATTCGCGAAAATGAAATAACAATGCCGTTCATCTGGTTTTATTCAGTGAAGCGCCAAAACTGAAACAAGTAGTCAACAGTTCTTTTTTTTTATTATAACGTCTAGATACTCGGGGTTGAACATTCGCAAAAAATGAAACAGAACTGCTGGCGAGTGCGAGAGAGAGACGTCAGGTGATGCGTGGTCCGTTCAATACCGAGCTGCTGTGAAGTGTGAGCGAAAGTGAACGATGTACCACAAATAAATACATGCAGTCACTATTTTCATCCGCTACAGTCACTAGACCGGTATACCATTGATCTCAGTGAGAGGATAATACGGCTTCGTGAATTAACGGTGAATGGTTGAAAATTGAAATCATATTTTGCTCATCCGATGATGACATGACATGCGTTGGCGTATACGGGCAACATTTTGTTAGTACATTTTTTGTTTGGGGGATGAGGGTGGGAGCTGATGTGTTTTTCCTAAGTGTTATCCTTCATGATTTGAACCGAAAACTCAGAATATTGCCAGAGCTGTGAGGATTTTACCGGGAAATATTATGTTGCCCAAATATGAGTTGATTTCGCCCGAGAAATTAGATCGGTCATAGCTCGATTCAGAGTTTCCCTTTCCCGAATATTGGCTATTTAAAACTCTCGCATTGTACGCCTATATGTTGAGATGTTCGTTCTGTTTAATGTTATTAACTATCGTTCGAATGAAAGACGGCGAGAATTTAATTCATTACATTCAAGGAATATAGGCCCGTTCACACAGGCTTATTTAGCGCGATTTGCATCGCGATAAGAATTTCGAAATTATTTTTCTGTTGACCGTTCACAGACGCAGCGTGTGCCAAATAATCACGATAAATCCAATTAATCACGATGATTTCTGAAAAAGCGTAGAACTTATCGTGATTTGCATCGCGATTATTTTTCAAAATTGTTTGTCCACACGGCAAACAATTTCGAAATTTGGATCGCGATGCAAATTTCGAAATTTGCATCGCGATTATTTGCGCAAGTGTGAACGGGCCTATTGTTAAATGGCGACAGTTTTAAGGAGCATGTCTACTTCTAGAAATATTTAGATCGATCGCTCGTACGCACACCATTATACCACACGATGGCGCACAGGTCTTTATGCCGTCATTATGACGAAATCATGATGCGATTTTATGCTTCCACGGACATGCTTCCAATATTAAAAGAGATCAATGTATTTATTTTGGTTTTTGTTACGAATAAAACAATGTTGCAATTGGTTCATCCGCCTATTAACAGATGCAAGTGGGTGCCTTTCGTCAATTTCGAATTGTTAAGAAAAAATGTTTGTTTGTATGTATGTGTGTATGTTTTTGTTATTTGTATATGTGTTTGTTTTGCATTACATTTACTGATTAAAATCTATGATGTGAGTTAGCCAGGTCAGAGAAGCTTCTGATGTTTGGTGAATCCCCTTAAAAATGTCAGGAAACATCGGAGAGTGCAGTCACTTACCGCAATCATTCTTATTATTAAGTCTGTATTATAACAGTAAAAAGTGCTTACTGAAGCCGTTTCGTTTAAGAATAACTTTTGACATTCATTTCGCCTAACTTTTGATAAACCCTATACTCGACATGATATACATGTATGTACCAATCGATACTTTTTTTGAAATAATGTTCATGTAACTTAGTTTCTTTTTTTAGCGACAAAACATACATCAGTACAGTACACATAGCTCACTGCTTCGTTTTGTTTTATGTGATTATGTGAACATTTTCCTAACGAATGAATCATACAGAAGGACATACGTGGCACGTAGCGCGCAATAATGTATACAATCATAATTTATACTAGACATCTCGAATAAAAACTGGGTTATTCAAACAAGTGAAATTCGTAACCAATCACGTTCCCAGGAAATTCGTTGATGTATGATTCGGGCTCGTGTTAACAATATTTCCCACTGACATTACATTTCGTTACCAAAAAGGGAACGCAATAATTGCGGCGCTAACAAGGGTGTTTGGAGGCTATATGTGGGGTAATTGGTGTCTCACCTTAAAGGGATTTAGTAACATCGTCAACATTCACAAAACTTACTTAGAGCTCTATAGCAGTTATCATAGTTACTGGATCCCTTTAATACGGTGAATACCCTATTCCTTATTTTCCTTTCTTTATACGGGGAATAAAGACCCGATATAAAACAAATTTCGTTTCAATTTTGAGACGGACTTTTATCTTTAGAGATTGTTTGTGGAATGGAACTTAAAGTGATCCATTAACTTTGACAATTAAATCAAAATCACTTTCAGTGTACCTTGTTTCGATAATGGTATACAGAAGAATGAAGTGAATCTATGATTTACAGATATGAAAATATTATTGACAGTAGGGTATATTATCTCACATAAATGTTACTAGGTTAACAGTGTTCCTTTTCTAAAAACAAACTATCACACATAAATTCAAAAGAGTTTACGATAATTTGAATCATAAAAAGTAGTTAATGATTGAAGTCTAAAATAGAACTTTCTGAGAAATCGTATGAATTTAATGGATCACTTTAACACTTCTAAGAATATTGCACGTACTGATAATCCATTTTACATTACACCAAACATGCCAAATGGGTTAAGAAGATATCATGTTAAACAAAACACATATATAATTGTATACACATGATACACATACACAAAACCATACAACAAACAAACAAAACGAAATTACATATACAGAAGAAAAAAAGTAGGGCAATTTACCCAAAGATAAAACTCACATTGTCAGATAATTTCGACAATAATTGCAACGCAGCGCCGCTTATTATAGCCGAATCAGCAAAAGTAGACGCTGTCCTTTTGTACGTATTACCGACCAATAAACCCGGAGTAATGAAACGTAATCAAAGGTTAGTGCCCTCCTGACATATGTCTGACGTCTGGGAAAGTATGCCATTATTTTTGCCATAAAAACCTCTTTTTTTCTCTGAATAGCAAAAACCTTTGTCTTCGTGTGTGACTTTCCCTGTGGACCTTTTTGAAAAAGGTGAACGTTATACACTTATTTCGTTTTACAGTTCATTATAACTCACGAATAATCACGAATGTTTGTTTTGAAAAAAATTGTAAGCGATATTTTCGAACACAATCACGTTGAATGACAAGTATATTCACAATAAGAAAAAGGAAATATAAAGATAATTATTATAATAGTAATTACAATGATGATCGTTATAACATATAATAATAACAAACGCATGAATATGAAGGAGATTTATTGGTAAACGTGCATTTTGATATCATAATTTGATTTAATTATAATAAACAAAATACTATATGATGTAATTGTCATAGCGCTAATGCACAATAGCTTCTAAGGTCTTTCATTATTCATGGTCATACGGGGCACTGTAGACCCGTACAATCTTGTGCACCTTGTGAACTTCCCGGGGAGCATACTAGCCGTGGGCAACCATATAGGGGCACCATACTAAAGTTTAAAATGCAACAAATTTTTTACGAACAATAAATTGAAGAGAGACTCTCGTAGGCTTATGTTGAATGTTTTGAGCTTGTAGACCGTAGATGTGAACTTCAAA
>JBAMJV010005114.1:52500-93342 GCA_037951105.1 Echinarachnius parma | reverse complement strand
TGGGGAACTCAAATTGGGAACGCACTCTGATAAGTGTGTGGACTACTCCCCATATGTTTTGTACACAAGTTTGTCCAATGTTTACAGTTTTCTTCATTGTCACACTTTTCCATTCCCCAAACTCATGATATGTTGTGTATAAATGTATTCTACAAAACATATGTTGAACTCAAATGAAGGGTAAACATATATTTGGAGAAAATTTAACAAAACTGAAATTTTGTGTATAAAACGTATAGGGAGTAGTCCACAACTTTGCCAGAGTGCGTTGCCAATTTGAGTCACTCATAGAAATAAATGGATATTTTCAAAGAGCCATAGTTTTCTTATTTCTTGACGGATTGTGCTCAAATTTTCAGGGACTATTCATCCTATTTAGTGTCTCATAGTGCATACAACAATTTGTCCGGATCACTGTCTGCACATACCAACATGTTACTAGATCTCTGTAAAAAAAAAAAGCTGAACTTGTTTTGACGGGTTTAAGGTTATGGTACAATATAGTACAATGTTTGTACAATGTTTGTCATGAACATGATGATGTACAGGGGGCGAACAATATCACTCTCACTCATACCCGAGAAGCAAAATACTCATACCATATTGACAGTATGGGGGCGGGAATTTAGAACAGTATTTCTTTCATTTTAAACGGATCTTTGTAAACATTTACCAACTATACCTAGAACTGTAAGGGTACTCACATACCTCATTGTAATCATTTTACCAGTTGGAATATGGAGCAAGTTACCTTTTCCCGAAGTGCCTTTTCGTTATAAAGATATTTATGATTGATGGGTTGAAAAAATAAAATTCTCTATAGGGAGAATTATAACCGTACTAAGTAAGTACAGTGAGTTAGCAAATTCACCACTTTGAATTTCTGCTCATTTCTCGGTCATATGACATTAATTTTCACATTTCAATGTTCACACATCACTCAGTGGACGAATCAAATCATAAACATACACGTTTTATCAACCATTCATCAGATGTTGCACATGTCAACAAAGTTACTAGACCCCTTTCAACTGAAGCCAAGTATCCTCCTGGACAAGGTAGTGATTTATTCACAACTACATGTACAAACCAGAACGTCAATGACGTAGCGCTCATCCGCCATCTCGCAACATCAAATATCGCAAATTTCATGTGGTACACTTTTCAACTGGTCAAAAAATAAAAATTTGATGCCCTGGAAGGGACATACAAATTTAAAATAAAAAAATTAGAGTGAACAAAATATAAATTTGACGCCCCGGAAGGGACATGGGAAAAGAAAAACAAACAAACAAACAAACAAACAAACAAACAAACAAACAAACAAACAAACAAACAAAAAACAATTTAAAAATTAAACAAATTAAATAAAAAAATTTAAAAATAAGAATAAATAAATAAAATTTAAAAAATTTAAAAAAAGTAAAAAAGTAAAAAATTAAAAAATTAAAAATTACCATAATTAATGAATGGGGAAAATTTTCAAAATTCTGTGTAGAAGTTAAGTGTACCAAAGTTAGCTCTACCAGATAAAGCAAACCAAATCAAAATCGGTCGAGAAATGAAGGAGAAGAAGCATTTTTTGTGATTTCGAATAAATTTGCATAAATTACCATAGATAATGAATTTCACGATTCTGTGTAGAAGTTTTAAATCCCCCTCCTAGCCCTATCTTATGAAACAATCAGAATCAAAATCGGTTGAAAAATAACGAAGAAGAAGCATTTTGAAAACTGTGGACGGATGGACGGAAGGACGGACGGACGGAAGGACGGACGGACGACGGACGCCACGCCATGGCATAAGCTCATCGTGACCTTCGGGCCGGATGAGCTAAAAATAAGCGCATTAAGAAGACAACAAAGACAAGAGACTGAGAGCAAAAAGTACAAGTACAAATGATTGTTGTTTTTTCTGTTTTTATTTACTTCCAGTTGTCATTGTAACAAAAGAAAACCACAAACCAGTGAAACCACATATTAGACTGGGGTGCTTTATGAATATGGGGAAGACCTAATGACGTGTCATAAACCATATCTAGTATTTGTTTATATTATACTACTTAATAATTTTTCTCTTCTGTGTTAATGAAACAGAACAAATTAAATATATTTTGATACTCATTATAGCAAGAAATTATATTTCACGATCTATTGTTTGCTTTATAATTTGTTGAAAATTTAGGGAAAATCAAATCAAATCAGATCAAATCAAGTATTTTCTTCCTCTATTGAACACACTATGTAGGCCCCCTAATTGTGTATTTGGGGGACTAGTGTATGTGAACATAGGAAAAACAGTTCACATTTTAAAACTATAATACCATTAGAATCCTACAATAAGTTTACCAATATATTCTTCCACTTATTAACACACTATTTAGGCCTCCTAAGTATGTATTTCAAGCATATATTACATTTATAGCAGGGAGCTGTATTACCTAATGGCTTGTATGACCATGTATTTGGAAGGAACACATTATAGCATCTCCAGGGGCGGATCTAGCTTTTTGCTAAGGGGGGTTTGACCCAATGACGATGCGAAGCATCGTCCACGAGCCGCGAAGCGGCGATTTTTTTTGTGGCTATTTTGAACCCCCGTAAGTGATGTTTTCCACATCACATTTTCACTTGGCAGCCCAAGGGGGGGGGGGGGGGGGGGGTTAAACCCCCTAACACCCCCCCCCCCCCCCCCCCCGTAGATCCGCCACTGATCTCGGGAAAACGAAATAATTATGTCACGGGAACGCTATTTCCGGGATCAACACATACACATGTACAGTAAATATGAAGGGGGCATGACACAATAATTAATAATAAGCTCTGACACAAACAATCGTTTATTTTAAAGAAGTAAATTGTTTCCAACCATTTTTTTTTTTTGGTCATTAATCAATATTGCAAAGTGACGAATAGGATATAGTCTTTGAATTGGTACGATAATGCAGGCTTTTACAAGCATATTTTCATCGTTGGCTGCTAATGATTTATTACGGAAAAAAAATCATCATTGTAATGGTGACTTTACTACTTGGTAGAAAATACAACGATTTTAAGGTTGTTTTTATTCGGTTAAAACATTAAAAAGGAAGTGATTATTGCTGGGAAGTCAATGAGGCATCAAATAAATATGTACATTGCTAATAGTACCCTGTCATGCAATGGCTAAATATTATTATAAAATAGACAGTCACAATTGACAAACTCAATGTCATATTTTAGAATAAGTCCTTATACAACCATAGTACAAACTATCGCATAGAAAATGTGAATATTTCTGGGGAAAAGACATAGGTATTACATACATTGTAACCTTGCTATAGTATCCTTTCGTGCGATGGCTAAATTATTTACAGTCACAATTCACAAACCTAATCGCATGTTTCAAAATAAGACTTGGTGTGAACATTTACATGCCCCATTCAATACATTTGCAAGGGCCCGTTGCAGAAAGAGATACAATCGATTGTAAGTAACTATATTGATGTAAGTCAGAACATTTGCGCGTTTCAACCAATCGGATTTGCACATTTCGAACACATGATCTGACTTACAATCGATTGTAACTTACACTCGATTGTATCTCTTTCTGCAACGGGGCCTTGGTCAAGGTTGATTTAATTCGAATTAGATTATTATCACTGTCTAGTTGGATAATTTTGTCAAGTAAGCCTTTAATACCAGTTAACACGTACAACTTTATACAATCATTCAAATACGTGTTACAAGAACTTACAATTAAAGTCATACCTGTAAAGTGTCCAAATCCACGAAAATTACTTTGAGCTTCCTCGTTTCTCTTCTACCGTGTTGTTTAGCTTATGGTAAAAGAAGAATAAAATAGGGTTTGATTTTTTCAAATGTCCCTTTAGTATGAAGATAATTATCATTTCAATCTTTTATTTCAATCACGTTGATTAAAGGGGTTTAGTTTTGGTAAGGCTGAACTTAAGTAGCTAAAACCTGCACAGTAACATTATAAACTAATAGTTATAACTCCACCATGCTCGAAAGGTATACAAAATTACAAACGACTAAGTAAAAAGCCTGTTATCATTCAAAAAGAGCCTTTCAAACACAAGAGGGCGCTTTTTTTTAAAGGCATTGGTTTCAACCATTTTTCATACAAAATTATGCATGTGATGTTTTATTGATATAATGATTAAATAGCGAGATCATCAACAACTATTTAAAAAGCGCTTTTGAACATTTTTGAAAAAGTGCAAGCATTTTTTTAAAAATTCTAAAAATCATCTAATTATTTGGGCCCCAAATAATTATAAGATCAGATATATTTATTGATATTTCAGCCGTTTCTGGGTCGATTTTGACCAAATAAAGTTTATTCTGCCATTAAAATTCCATGTTCTCTCAAATTCGACATTCAGTTTTTCATTACCTCACAAAAAAATTGTGATGTGCAGCGCCCTCTCTACCAAAACTAAACTACCCCTTTAACTTTACCCCCGGCACGTTGCCAGTTCTATATGACTGACCGGCACGTTGCCATTTTCTATACGACTGACCGGCACGTTGCCAGTTCTATATGACTGACCGGCACGTTGCCAGTTCTATATGACTGACCGGCACGTTGCCATTTTCTATACGACTGACCGGCACGTTGCCATCTTCTATATGACTGACCGGCACGTTGCCATTTTCCTTTTATATTATGCAAGATAGCTTGAAAATCAGGAGCATTAATGGATCTATAAGCAATTGAATTAGATTTAATTCAATTACTTGCTTTCACATCATCATAGGATTTGACTCGATCTTTACAGAAATAATTAATTGAGCACATTGTGTTATTACTTTATGACTGGGAATCGAGTCTACTATAACGTACAGTACCGTGTTCTCTTTATTGCACTCAGCCACGGCCAAACTACAGTAGTACATTCACACATTCACGTTGGGTGTTTTCTATCGCTCCAGTTATGCTACTGGTGAAATTATTGTGATATTTGTCACTTGTTTATGTAGTTGTATCATATTTTGTTGACACCAGTGAGACTAAAAGTTGTAGGAGGATTCAGGCTACAAACTTGACTTTTGTTAGCAGTTTTGCTACGTAAGAGCACGTAACTGTATCGAGTGCACTGCGCATCGCCACTGCGCACGTCCTTAACGGGCCAATAGAAAAATGGCAACACGTCTGTCCCTAACGGACAGTCAGTATTCGGTGATAAAATATGAACTCAATATTCGTTTTTTTCACTAGGTAAACAGTGTTCGTTTTCTTTCAAACTTTCACAAATCTTTCAATTGTATTTTACAATGATATTGATATAGGATTGAAGTCTCAAATGTCATTTTGTGCAATATCTGACACTTTACAGGTATCACTTTAAAATGCAATTGCCAGTTTTAATAGATATAAGATGTAGTGCATAAAAAGTTACTATTCTACCACACGTATTGTACGATGAAAAGTTACACTTTCATCGGAACAAGACTATGTTGCCTTTTACACCCACAACATTCCAGTATAATGCTAAAGTCTTGACTGTTACACACACCCTTTTGGATACACATACCACCTGCAACGGGCCTAAAAGTGAATACGATTTAGAAATCATATGCATTTTCAATTATTTATTTAGGACCTATGCACACAATTCGTTAATTATTCTACAAATTACACAATATGCTTCAACGATTCAGTTATTGAAAAATACATGACTTTAAGGTCGGTATCGGTAATAAGTAGATATTTCTATTTACGGCTCTGATTTGTTTGATTATGTATTGGACCATCACACTACGATAAACATTAACCACAAAATATTTTGAAAAAAATAATAAATAAAATTCTAAATTCAGTATGAAGAAATTCAAATATAATGCAATCATTTGTCTACATGGTAATTAAACACTATCACCCCTTTCGATGTATTCTTCCTTATCAAATTTACACTTATCGAAAATAACAAAATCTTCATGTATATACAGTATATACAAGCGCGATTATACATGCATTCATATAGATTACTGAAATCTAATTCCATTTTACTTTAAATTTCGAATCATAACGAGTTTCACTATATCCAAACATGATATTAATAGACTATGTACACGGTCGACTGCATACCTGTTTTTTTCCAGATAATACAATACTAGGCGCAACAAGACATGAAAATTATGTTCATATCACCGTGAAAGGGAAAACATTACAATATGGCATAATGGAGATCCGTACGTGCGTTAGATAGTTTGGGTCAACTGAATATAACATAGGCCTAACTAAAATGTTGAAGTTTTCATTTTAAAACAAAACATAATTCAACTAGGCTTGAGCATTAAAGGTGTAGTTCAGTTTTGGTATAGAGGGCGATTCAAGAAATAATTTGTTTTGAGGTAATTAAAAACTGAGTGTCAAATTCGAAAGAGCATACATATTTAAAGACAGAATAAACTTTCTTTGATCAAAATTGGTTCAGAAATAGTTGAAATATAGATAAATATATCCGATCGGAATAAACCAGGGGCCCCAGGTTTATTCGATGAAAAATCAAATAAAATATTTACACTTTTTCAAAATTTTACAAGAGGTTTAAAATAGTTGTTGACTATTTAGTAATTATTTCAACAAAACACCACATGCACAACTTTTTTTAATGAAAATGGTTTAAACCAATGCGTGTTTAGAGAGCGCCCTCTTGTGTTTTAACAGCTCGTTTTGAATGATAACAGGATTTTTACTTAGTCGCTTGTAATTTGTTATACCTTTTGAACATGTGGAGTTATTACTATCAGTTTGTAATGTTATGGTGTAGGTTTTGGGAACTAAAATTCAGTTTGACCAAAACTGTACTGTCCCTTCAAAAACTAATTATGAACATATGAACATATGAAGTTAAAAGCATGTTTTCATTCAAATAAGAGCCATCAATGCAAGACGGCGCCCTTCAAATATTTGTATTACAAATTCCCTTTCAACATCGTATGGAAATAATGTACCTTAATGCCATCAAGTTTCTAACATCTTTTAAAAAGTTAAGACAATCGCATCTGCCGAAATCACAAGTGTGAAAGACAATAGTTTGCGGTATACATTGAACATTTGTTAATGGCATTTTTACTTGTCATTATACACATTTAATTGTAATTAATGCAACCACAAGACAAAAACAATGCACTGTATACACATGTACAATATCATAATAAGCGCGATGCCCAAATGCGCATTGTCAAGACAAGTAAATTGAGTGTGCTATCTATCCGTCGGCATTGTCTGGGTATGTTGTATAAACATTTGTCTTTCACTCATTGTCATTCTTTGAACATCTTCATCTGATTGGTCTATCTCATAGATCACAATCATGAGTCGAGATCTTTAATAATGGTTAGAACCAAATACATTCACATTCCTATACTTTCAGAGAGTCACTGGGCAAAAAGTGGAAACTGCATAAACCCACCGATATATATATTTTTTTAAATAAATATATGCAGAAATCATGAAATTATAATGATCGCCGCATTTCTAAAATTCCGTGGTTGAAACTAGCAAACGAAAGCCCTTCTCGGCGTGATGTTTTAACATCTCATTCGGTTGTGTAGAAATAAATGACTGGATGGACATGTCCGTAACATTTTGTTGAGCGCCTACAAATCTCGATAACAGACTTTACAATAGATACACGTTTTACCTTCTCGATGTGCACCAAGCGTTAAATAAATGTAAATGTAAATTTAATTCCCAAATATGTGTTTATAGAGGTGGCATCCAAATATCTTACCAGGGTCTATACTCGTTTGATTATAACAATATATTTTGATACTTCATAACATTAATTTCTGTAAATAATGTTAGTTTTCAACAGCAATAACAATACTGATAACGCAATAACATTTATAACCCAATTGTTTGCTGATAATATTGTATCAGTTACGTTATATTTTGATAATACTGTTATGGATACAATTATAGTGACCAAAATAATACAATTTAAATTTTCGAAATTTTCGCAAAGATGTAAAGCCTGTCAGCGGTGCAGAAGGCTATATCCCCGGACGTGAACTCTTGGATGTAATACCATCCACTCTCTGCTTTCTGTATCACGTGATCAGTGATGAGAGTCGCTACGTGTTGCAGCTCGCTCGTGTACCGCTCGATGGTGACTCTGTCCTTTTCCTTGTTCACGGTGGCTATGAGGATTGTATCATCCTTGCATACAGCAGGGAGGACTGAACAATCTGCAGATTTCTCTATATTTTTGCGTTCGATTAAGTGTTCTCCTGATGGATCCATCGTACGTGAAACATTCTTTTTAGTTTTTACCACCATCATCTTACTCGTCTTCACCGCAAATATCTGTACAGGTTCATACCCATCACATATTATCTCCCTGACTGGCTTCCCACCCGCTGGAGTGAATACCTGGATCTTCTTGGCTTTCCTGTAACCTACATAGATGTGATCATCGCTGTCTACAGTGAGATCACCGAACCCACCTTCAACCCAACTCAGAGTCTCAAACCTCGCATCAACCTTCTCCCACTCTGGTGTGTACAGAGATACATTGTGTATCACCTCGTTAGTATTACCTGTGTATCGTACAGCACACCGGCCATCAGACAAGAAGGCTATACCGAAGACGTATACTCCCTTGAGCACTCTCTGCTGCAGCTGCCCGTCAGCAGAGTATATCTCGATACCACACTCTCGTATGTAACACCCTACAGCCATCCTCCCGTCTGGTGTGGCAGCCATGCAAAGCATATCACCAGTGGAGAACGCTACATCAGCTTTCAGTTTCCACTCGCTGTACTGCACCTTCCCGATCTCCAACGTGTTTAGGTCTTCATTTCGTTCGTATTCAAACTTCTTTGCGCGACTAGATACTTCGCTAGTCACAGCGTTAGTCGAGGTTTCTGCACTCTTTAGAACAGTTTTCAGTTCATTACTCAGTGAATCTCTGATAACCACTGTGTCTTCATCCAGCGGTACCTTGGAACTCTTCTCCATCAGTTCTCTAGAGGTTTCAATGACGTCCATCGACGTATCATCCTCAGCCATGATTCTGTCAAACTTTTCGTTTAGTTTCCTTTTCTCATCATTGCATTGTTTATCCAGAATAGCCACCTTCTCGTCAAGTTGTTGGACGGACGTTCTCAGTGTACATTCGATCTCTTCGATGACCGCGTCAATATGCTTTAATGACTTTCGTTTTTCTTCGTCAACGACTTCGAGATATGTTTTCAAAACTGATGTCTTCGAATCGACTTCTATTTGTAAGCTTATAACGTCAGCCGTGAAGGTTGCGTCGTAAACGTGGGCTCTCTTCACAACATGCCCTTCTTTCTCATGGTCAGTGATGGAGCAGCAGTTGCAGAGGTATTTTCTGCAGGTTATGCATACCTCGGTACATACGTGACTCTCAACACCGACCGCGTGCTCTTTGCAGCAAACTACCTTCTTAGGAAGCACCTTAGCATGCAAAATGTCATCTACCTCTAATATCGTATGTGCAATGTTTGGTTTCCACCCATCGTGTGCCTTGCGACAAGTTTTACAAATGCTCTTATTGCAATCGCAGCAATATTCGACAGCCTTGTCTTTCTTGTTACACACCTCACAAGAAATTCCATTGTCTTTAATATTTAGAGCAAGAGATTTCAGCGATTCATCATATGGTAGACCTGATACATTACCGTCTTTGACGTCTGTAACCGAATCACAGAGCGGGCATGAAACTGACTTTGAAGCGACTAGGTCTTGTGAAGACAGAAGGTTGGTCAAGCAGGCTTTGCAGAATATGTGCGAACAGGAGAGGGTCTTTGCGTCAGTCAGGAGGCACGCACAGATCGGACACTGCGGCAGGTTGAGTGTCAAGGTGTCCAGACTCGCCATGGTCTTTGAAACGTAAAGCCTGTATTAATATGAATGTGAAGAAAACCTGAGAATATGAACCCTACAATTACTTGATAACCTGATTGAGATTTTAAAAAACAAATTTTAAATCAATCATGACTGCTATATACAATGTTAATTGTTATCCTTATGGCCACTATTTCAAAATAATCCTGCTTTTTTGCTGTTTTTACGTTTAGTATCCGAGAACAAATATTATGTGCACACCCTTGAATCATATGTTACGGTTTAACAAATTAACAATCTGAATATGTTGAATGACGTACCGTTTTGTGTCTATCAGAAATTCCCAATCATTAAACTATGGCAGTGTATACGGCCACACTCGTGTGGCTGTATCCGTAGAGCCGCGTATGGATACAGCCACACTCGCGCATGCGCATAGCCAAAATTTCCGACTTGTATATTATCGAACATCGAGTACGAGATTACGCAAAAAGCGGCGGCATGTACCGAGCATCGAACTCGATACACGGCGTCTTTAGATTATCAGACTAGCACGCAGCGCATATCCATTGCGCCACAGCGGATTGGCTTGAGTTGCAGCGGAACAGAAGAAGCTTTGTCTTTATTAGTTTCGGGGGATATATATTACCCTAACCTAAACCCTAACCCTAACCCTAATTTAGTGGCTATAGGTTTGTTGTTGTATTCGTCTTTATTGGTCATAAATCATTCATATACATCGAAATATACAATACATAGAACGTAATGAGCACAATAAAGATGGAAAATCTACATTATACATATGACATGAAATTAATATATAATATAGCAGGTAAAGTAAGTTTAGAGCGCCCAGGTCCTTGGCATGGAACGTATAAAATACTAAATGCCAATGGCAGGGCTCAGAAATAAAAGATGTAGGTAGGAGAGGAAAAGTAGCAACATAAAGAGGGGAAAATGACGAAAGAAGGCAAACAAACGTCAAAGACGTACATATCATTGTAATCTCGGTTTGTGAGTAATATACAAAAGCCTACTAATAAACTACTATTTTAAAAACTGATGCACTTATATTTTGCAATACCCCCGACATTAAGACGATTGTAATTTGTTCATACATATATAATCATATTTTAGATCTAAATTTAATTACAAAATGCACATTTTTTTTTCCTTCTTTTTTTTGAAACTTTGTTATGTCTACAATGACAACAAAAAAAACACAACAATGTCATAAACGTACAAGCCCATTACGATCAAAATGTGTGAGTATATAATATATAAAAGCCTTCTAATGAATTACTATTCAAAATTAATCCACTTATATTTCCAATATCCCAAAATTAAAGGATTGTATTTTATTCATATTATATAATCATATTTATTCCTCCTTATAAAAACTATTCAAATTTAATTACCAAATAAGCTTTATCACTAAAATTAAACATAATGAATTAATCCCAATTTTATACATTGTGCGTGAACTACTTAGAAAGACATCAATATCAGTATTCAATACACAATTATCAAAATAATATAATAACTAGAATGTAACGTTAAATATATACCAAAATACTATAATACAAAACATAAAAAAAGAGTCCCATCGTAATATTCAATATATCCAGTTTCACTAATCTAAGGCATTTGCAACAGAGCTAGGGTAATATAAATATAGAAAGAAAACATGTCTGCAATTAATAACTACAATCAAAAGGTACAAGTTAGCCCACCTCTGCAATCTCCTCTGCAAATTATACATCTTTATACACTCATGTATTGGGGTGTATGCCACACTAGTTCCTTCCTACTATAAAAAATTACGTATGATCCCATAAGTGCTAATTTGACAACAGCATCTCTGAGTTCAGAGTACTTGACTTTAATATTACACAGTCCCATGATCAGTTTTAGTCTAGATTTATTTTCTGGGGTGATCAACCCCCTTGAGCCAATTTCAAGGCAGACCAGTTTTGGTCGCCACCCAACTGTTTGTAAATCATGGATAAGACCTGCATAACGGTCTTCCTTCCTGTTGTGTGCATCACAGATATTGACCTCAAAAGGGACAGTGAGTTCAATTACTACCACTTGTTTTGTTTTGTGATCAAAGTAGCAAATATCAGGTCTTTGCTCAGTTGGGAGAACAGAGGGGGGTATGGTGCCGCCATTGACATTCTCACCCTCCAGATCAGCATAAACCCGACAGTTTTTGCCTGCCATGGTTGCTTTCATGCGTAGCAGTATGGCTTGGAGGATGTTGTTGTGCCTCCACGGTCAAGCATGTGCTGACAATTATTCAGCACATGATGAAGAGTGCCAGTGACATTACATAGGCTACATTTATCACTCAATCTCTTACCCCAGCGATAGAGATTTTTGTTTGCGGGGAGACTGTCAATGGCGGCATTTACAGCAAATTTCATAACTCCTTGAGGCAAATTGTATTTGATAGATTTCCAAGACAAGTTTTATTCACTCGGCTGTTCGAACATGGAACTCTCTTCCAGATCATATTGTTGGCAACATAACAACCACTGGTCTTCAATCCTTTAAAGGCCGTGCGCATGTTCACCTCTTGTCAAAGTAGTTTTTTAGTATTAATATATATTTTGTTTGTTTAATTTTATTTTTTGAGTTTGATGCAGTGGACCATTTGATTGGCCCTCTAGAGTCACAATAACACTCTGGTGGGCTATTGTTCACACTTGCACCTTATATACAAAAAAAAAAAAAAAAAAAAAGTCGTTATCTTCATTGTATAGAATCTTCAAAAATTCTCCCTGTACCAACAGTGGTTCTATGACTGATTTCCATTTTTCATGATTTTCCTCAACGAGTGTCTTTTTAATGGACTTTTTCGTCTCCTTCCATGTATTTTGTTTACTCTGTTCGTACACTGCATGTGCATCACTGATAGTTGATGACTTTCGGTTCCAATTTCCCTCCCTCACCAAACGACTATCCAATGCATGGTTAACTAACCCATCCCCTTTCATCTTTGATCTTCCATAGGCAAGGGAATGGCAGGTTCTATAGAGCTCAGAAATATTTGGTATATTTAGTCCCTTATGAGCATGAACAAGGGCTATATTTGCACCTCGCTTAGGAATTCTTGACCACTTTTTCAAGTACTTATCCAGCAATATATCTAAAGACTTTAAGTGAGTAGCATGTAAGTCATTTACCGTTAGGGCGTATCGAAGGGAGGGCAATGAGTAGTCTGTGCACATTCTTAATTTATATTCATCCCTTATATTCACCTTATCAACGTTCTCCAAGACAGAATGTAGTTTGTCGTTCAAATAATCGTAAACTTCCCCTGGCTTTTGTCTGAATGTGACTAAAGAACCAAGAAACTTGACAGATCCCTCATGTTGTACCGATTGAATAGTATCATTGTCCACTTTAAACTCGATTTGTGATGGTTTCCCTGTTAAAAAGGACAAGGATCGACATTTGCTCGGTTTCAGACAAAGGTTCATACTTTTTAACAGTCCATTAATTTCTTGGATGAGTTTTTGATGATGCCTCTTGTTTGCTGTAATTAAGTTAAAGTCATCAGCAAATGGCGTCGTAATAATCTTTGTACCATTGAGGTCAAAACCATACTGCTCCTTCCGAGACTGTAGGAACTCGATGATGGGGTTGAAGCACATGATGAAAATTGTGGGGGAGAGGGGGTCTCCTTGAAAGACTTCCTAAACGCGAAGGAATCGCTTGTCCATCCTGATCCACCTACTCGTCCATTCAGTCTCGAGTACAGCGTAGATATGTAGGTAATGATCGGTTGAGGAATGTCGAATCGTTGCAGCGACACGGAGATCAGGTCATGGCTGACGCTGCCAAATGCGTCCGCTAAGTCGAAGAAAGTTAGATGAAGCGTTTTCCGTTTATTCTTTGCATAAGCCATAACTTCATGAATCACCTGATTGTGCTCAATACAGCCGTTGACACCGCTGATGAACGCTTTCTGGAGACTGGTATCAATGTATTTATTTGTAGATAAATAGCTTGTCATGCGGTCTGCTAGAAGTTGGTGTAGGACCTTGCTAACACATGACGTAAGTGATATCATGCGGAAGTTCTGCGGACTACGTGTGTTGTAGATGAGGGTCTTGTAGATGAGGGTAACTCTCATCTACAAGTTACCCTCTACGGCCTTGTAGATGAGGGTAACTACGGCCTTGTACCTACGTAACTACGGCCTTGTAACTACGGCCTTGTTACATCTACGGCCTTGTAGATGAGGGTAACTCTCGATTCTGACCACGTTTCGGGTGGGTCACCAGATTGCAAAAGTTTATTAAACAGCGTGGCCAAAAAGTGATGTGTGGTATCCAAATTGCGCAATATTTAGTGGCTATATGTCAGATTAGTGGCTATAGGTCAGATTAATGGCTATAAGTCGGTATACACGCATTGTGCTGCCGTAAGAATAGCCGGCGTGTGGCTGTATCCATAGAGCCGTGTAATACATATGGAGTGTGGCTGTATCCATACGCGGCTCTACGGATACAGCCACACGAGTGTGGCCGTAAGCTAAAGACACACGAGTGTGGTTGTATACATGCTGATCGTATTTAACGGACTTATAATTATATGTGATTATTTTGGTTGCTTACCCGAATCGTTAGAGTAACTATGTATCGAATATATCAGCTGGTGCGATGACTTGTCTGTGGCTTCTCCATTGATGTGGTGTTTTTGCTGTGTGTGTCTCCCTTGTATTAAAGATGTCATGCAGGAACCATCGACCAGATCAATTACGATTTGTATAATACTATAAATACGTTCGTTATACTCGTGCACTATTCATGCACTGTCCCATTATAACGTGTTATAACACGGCTCTGGTAAATTCAGTAACGTGATTGGTTAAATCCTGTCACGTGACTATTCATTAAATTTCAACAAACATGCACGACCGTGCAAAACAGGGTGCAACCCCATTGCATTACTCGTTTTCGTTGCGCAACTTTTTGCACGGCTATGACGTCACAATGCTTGTTTACATAGTTCTATCGGAGACAAACTTGCGAAAGTGATAAAAAAAAAAAAATGGAAAAAGCTTCGTTTTGTAAATTATCGGTATTGTAGTAAATCAATCTTAGCAGTTTCGTAAATTATATGGTATGTGGTTTGATATTGGTAAGTTTTGGAATGGAAATGCATAAAATGCTTTGATAATTCTCATTTTACGGGAATTTTTTTCGGCAATTTCTGGTGGACTGCGTTTGATCTGCTGAGCTTCACATTCAGTGAAGCGAGTGCAGGTAGTCGGATGGTGAATTTTGTAAATTCATATTCACACTCTAGAGGGTAGATAGACTGGGTTTGTGGCATGGCAAGTCTGTTTTTAAAAATCCAGCAAAATAAACGATTCCGTGGTTGAGCTCGTGTTATAAAACAAATAATACACGGTCTCAATTATCGTGCATCATGTAAATGCATCGCGCTCTCGGCTCTGTTAGCTGTGCGTTGCGCACTCGGCTACGCCTCGTGCGCAATGCACAGCTAACAGAGCCTCGCGTGCGATGCATTTACACAATGCACTCTAGACAGTGTATTATTTGTATAATACGTCATGGACAGTGCATGTCAATATCTAGGCGGATTCGCGTACCACGCCATGCACACATCTACTAGTAAATTGGTCCAGTTAACTGGACCATTTACACGCAACATTTAGGAAAGTGCTAACGCATCGACATACCTAGCTGATGCCATCTACCGACAAGAAATCGCGCAGGAAGCTTGCTCTTGAATACTAGTGCATGAGTATTCAGATGCGTCCGTTTGCGCTCCCGATCCCTGAATGTTCGCTTCGCCTGCCTCGCTCGCCGCCGCAACGAAACACGTGTTATTCTATGAGACAATGAATTTTATTCTCAATAACGGCCCCTCACTTCACGGGGGCATGGGAGAAATACAACAAGTGTATATACATATATCAAGTATAAACATGATAAAAACCAAACAAAATCTTTGGCAACAACTTTTAACTAGCACACACTAAGAAAACTTAGCCATAATAATACTACAAAACCTTGATAAATTTGTTAACTGTTTAATATTTCTAAAATTAAATGAGAGATCGATCTTCTTTGCGATGGGATTTTATAGCGCGGGGTGGGCGCGCACGCTTCGGACGTAATAATCGATATATGAAGGGCGTATTTACTCAAAATACACGTTTACTAAAGAGTCTCCTTTTAAGAATTTGAATAGTTTACCTTCCGATTTCATTAAGTCAAGTGTGATCAAATTCATCCAAACTTGAAATGATACAAATATGAACGATGATGATCAGACTCAAATAAATAAAATCTGAATGTAAACTATTCCTAGTCTTAAATTGAGACTATTTAGCAAATTTGTATTTCGACCAAATAGGCCCTTCATCAGGGTTCATACTTTGTGTACATATGTGGACTACGTTTCATGGTGTGCAACAACTACTGATACTTTCCAGAGAAGGAGCTCAAATGCTACGATTCGGATTTCAAAGGACAATCAAAAGAGCATATTTGGTAAGCATATTAGTTTAACTTTATTAATGTTAAAACAAAATACATGATCCAAACGTCTAAACATAAAAATCAGAACAAAACGTTTTCAGTCGGACTTCAAATCTCGCGTTGTTATAACCAATGCTAATGGATGTGTGGCCATGCACGCCGTTGGAAGAGATCCACAACAGAGAGAACAAAATAATCATTCATAACACCCCCGAATTTTGCATGACAATGCAAAATATGATTTAAACGAATGGAAATGTGTGATTTCGGTGTATCCGATTGTATTGTCTTTGGTATAGCAGGTCCGTAGCCCCTTCCCCCCCCCAAAAAAAAAAACAAACACATGCCAAACAAAAAACGTATACAATTCGCCCAGTTTACCGCTGTTGTGAAAATCTAAGTTGGGTGAGTGATACGAATATGTATATTTATATATTTGTCTAATCAGTAATGTGGGAAGTAATTAAACAATAACTGTTACACGGATTATAAATAAGCGACCGTGGAAACTGGTATTATTTGACCAACCAGTGGTATAGGTTTGTTCACATTGATTAAAGATTATCCCTGATGATGATTTCAAATCCAATTACAAACAAGCCATGTAATTCTTCTACAATAATTCAGCAGGACTGTATTGATGGTGCAATAAGTAGTATACTGGTGTAGATGTAGCTATGACAGTTATTTTAGTTGTATATGAATTTCTATGTCCGATAACGGTTACTAAATTGTGCCACCCTAAAATTTGTTGTCATTTTCGTTAATATAGAAATTAGCATTTAATTTGCACCTTAAAGGGATCTAGTAACTTTGTTGAGATGTGCAAAAACTGATGAATGGTTGATGCAATGTATACTGTTGTTATCTCATATGTCCTCAGGGTATTGTGTGAAAATTTCAGGTCAAATGGACAATGTATGGCCAAGTAATGAGCGAAAATGCAAAGTGGTATTGGGTGATATTCACCAACTCACTGCATTCACTTTGTACAGGGATGAAAATCTCGCCCGGAGATTTTCTTATCTAAATACTTCAATCATACATATCTTTGTAATGAAAGGGAAATTTGAAAAACCGAAAGCTGTCCCATGATTTTATTGTTAATACGAATACAACAAGGTATAAAGGAACCGCTAGAATTACAATTTTATTTTGAGGATTTGGACAATGTTACTAAGTCCCTTTAATGGTTATATTTTTCATATTTGTCCAGTGGTATCAGAACGAGAGTGCTGTGGACCGATAACAAATATTAATTTTTTGTTTCTGATAAGAATAGTATTTATTATTTTTCTATACCCCTAGACGGAAAGAAAAACAATCGAAAATACAAATAAAACCAATATCCCAAAAAGGTGTTCAGTAAACAATACAAAGGTTATTCTTCATACAAAATCTGAAAAGCATAGACTTTGAACTTTCAGGTAAAGTGGCTGTAGCTAGGCTCATTTACAATAAGTTTTCTACATACCAAACATACCTACAAATGTAACATACCTTGGCCGAAAAAAAAACCATATCAATATCAGCAGGAGTAGCTATAAACTTCATTTTAAATCCTAAAATGGAATATTAAATAAAGAAGAATGATTGTGGTTTTACATTGAATGCAAATTGGGGGCTCCAGTCCAGCGCCCCCGCCCCCAACGCCCCTAAATGCAATTTATACCGGGGCTCCCATTCTAATATCGTTTAGTAGGTCTTAACGAAGCTCTGTGCCAAAAATGGCGCTTTTATCCGGCAAGTAACGATAATCAATCAATTTGAAATTTGTATGTGGGTCAGTACACTGCACGACGTGTATTAGCAGCATCTGCGTTTAAATATAGCGCACAATTCACTAAACTTCCTTCTGGGGAAGTTCCACAATCATAACAATACTCAACGTCAAATTCCCCACTTGGTAATTCCGCAAAAGGGAACAAAACCCGATCAAATCAACATTCAATGTAATTTGGTGCATGAATAATTCAGTGGTAGCTGTGTCGCCAGCTTGCAACCGTGAAAGGTGTTCGATGATATTTCAGAATGAAACCTTGAATATAAAAGGCAATATTGTAGCTCACACAGAGTAGACTATATCTGAAACCTTCATTTTTAAAGGGGCAATCATTTCTAAATGTTATGTTCTTTACCAATACAGATCTGAACTTTCATACTTATGTTATGTTCTTTGTTGTTAAATTGATTCCGTCAATCAAGGGGGGGGGGGAGACTTTCCCTAGACTTTCGTCCCCGTATCTACGCCAACGTTTGCATCCAATAATGCACGCAAGTATATGTATAGTAAACTCCAAACCGATCAAATGAATGCTCCATTTTGTTTACTGGAGTCATTCATATTTCATTGAATTTCGATATACACTATACACGCATTATATGTTTCCAACTGACGGTAGTTAACTCTCAATCGAGAATGTATGCTTGCGTTGTGTTATAGTTGAATCCATGTGAATGAAACATCGTTTTGATTATACACGTATTATATTCCGTTTTCCGTCTGACGGTAGTAGAAAGGACATTAATTCAGGAAGCACGTTGTGGTTATTCAACAGTTCTAACAGACTCGTTTTTAAATCGTATTCATCTAGCTGTAAATCTAAATTTTAATTCGTTGTCACGAGCTTTTTTTATGACGAACTATTTCACCATATATCCAGTGCAAATGTTACACGCATGTACCTGTATCTGCATACGGATTATTAGCTGGACGAGAATAATGCCAACAGGAACCAATTGTTAAGAACTCTTCAGAATTTTGTTTCATCGCTGTTAAAGGTTGGTTCTCACTTATAATGATGTTTAATGGTATAATAATGGTTGAGTTCGATAAGTGATGATGTATAATGTTTAATGTATAATGGTTAAGTCATGATTTCGGTAAGTGATAATGATAAATGTTTAATGTTTTTATAGTGATTGCTTGTAGAGTGATTCGAATACTACCAATATACAGTGCGAGTAAAACAAAACAAAAAGAAACCGGAATTTACCAGCTATTCTAACCTGGATTTACTTTAATGGAGTGTAAACTTTGCAACACAAGCCCGTCCAACGATATTTTACACATTTCAGCTATCTTGTGCATCAATATAATATGAAATAAACTACAATTCATACCTTTTATTATTCTGATAAGTGCAATTAGCTGCAGTACCAAAGTAAATGTTATCCTTGTATTTGTTTTGTTTTTCTTTATCAGACATAATACAACATCAAAAACAACAACCACACCATCAAAGACCATGAGCAGCATTGAACACATAGTGACCAGAAACCTGCAATGCGCGATCTGTCTGGAAGCTCTGACGGATCCCAAGCTACTCTCCTGTTCACACACGTTTTGCAAAGAATGTCTGTCGGAACTTGTGTCTGTGCAACCTGCTTTGGACACCATATTCTGCCCAGTCTGCCGCTCGGAAACACCCGTCAAGAATGGCGATGTGTCAACACTCCCGACCAACGTGCCCCTGAAATCCCTCGTGTTGGGCATAAGGGACAGTGGACAGCTGTGTGATGTCTGCAAAGCGCAGCCTCCAGCCGTGCAGTTCTGTTGTGTCTGTGAGAAGAACATGTGTAGCGTGTGTCATGAGAAGCATGATTCCTGGGAACCCAACCGCGAGCACCGCGTCGTTAGTGTCGAAGACATCAAGAAGGGGAAAGTTGTTCTAGAGAGGAAGGTCCCCTGCAAGGACCATAAGCCTGGAGATACCGGCCACTTCTGCACAGATGTATGTCTGACTTGCAAGAAGTTCATCTGCATGCGATGCCGAATGTTCACTCATGAGAAAAATGGACATTCCGCTGAAAGCGCCAAAGACTACGAGGAACTGTTTGCCGAGGAAGTCGCGTCCTTGAAGGAGGAAGCCCAGTCCACCATCTTGCTCATCAGACAACATGCAGAGTTTGCTGAAAAGGAACGTCAGGCATCATTGAGGCATGTTGATGACGTGAAGGGTGGAATCCAAACTGCGCATCGCGAAACTGTCGAGAAGTTGGAGGAAAAGAAGGCGCGTCTGATTGCGAAATGCGAAGCTGAGAGGACCAAGCTTCGTCAAGAATTCGAGAAGAAGAAGAATGATGCTGAGCGCTTGATTTCCAGAACCGGATCTGCGAAAACGCTGGCTGGAAATGTCTCCCGCCTACCATTAGATCATGTCTCCGTGGTACTTCGTGAGTCGCTTTGCAATGACCTGAAGACATTGGTGGGCTTGGAAGACCCCAAAGAATCAGAGTTACATGACTTATCGCGTCGTGCAGCAAAACTTGAATTCGAGAAAGATACAACGGTCCAAAAATTAGAGCTTGGAAAGGTTCTTTACAAATCATAAGGTTGTACATATTGATGGTATAACATGTATCTTCTTTAATTCAATGAGCCTTACATTTCATTTTATGTTTATGTGTCATTGGTAAAATGTACGAAATTATTCTTAATGTGATCTAGTAATTGTGTTGATATGTGGAAAAGTGATGAATAATTTGTGTATTGTTGTGATCTGATATGTGCATAAAGTAATGTGGGACAATTTGTACGTTAAATAGATGTTATTTGGCCAATCCGAGTAATATGCGAAAATGCAAAGTGGTATTCGCTATTCATTACACTGCCTTTGTACACAGTTATACCTTTTCATTTGAAAATTCGAAATCGAATACTTCAATCGTAAATATCTGTATAATGGAAGGGAAATTTAAAGAACTAAAACCAGAACAAAATTGAGAAACCACTTAAGTTCTAAGTAAGTTTTGTGGATCTTGTGGTTTTGTGTTGCACCCGTCTTTTCTTGTAAGTTGTCTTATGTTTGATTGATATGTATTTTGGGAAATATTATGATATGTAAGTAAATGATCATGTATATTTTGTTTTAGTAAATATGGCACATTGTGAGCCCAGAACAATTGTTCATTATGTTGGCGAAACAAATCCAAATTTAGTCATGAAACTGATGGACATCGCTGTTGGAGTATAGTAGAGTTACATATCAATCTTTCAAGCCGTACACGTGTAAATATATATGTGCATTTCCACGGTAACTTAGACAAAAAATTAAGTTTTAAGGATGTACCATCAAGAAAAATATCTGATTATTTTATTAGAGAATTGCACAAGTAATATGATTTACAGATAAGAGATGGACAAAATAATTATAATTATACAGATAAAGAAATGCGTGAATGTTTGTTTAGACCAAGAATAACATTAATGATTGGGAGGCAGAGAGAGTTTCAATTTAAGTTACTGCATTGGGTTACACTAAAGATCATTTATTTTGATTTGGATTTGTTCAAGATAATTTTTGTTTGTACTGTAAACGGGAAAGGGAAACATATTCGCATATATTTTTATTTTGTCTAAATGTAAAATTGATATGGCAAGCTTTGATACAACGTTTTGAGTTAGATAAAATAAAGACTTAAATTGGCGAGATATATATTTGTTAGATTGTCAGGTAGTTCAAATAGAATAAAAAGTTGTAATACTATCATTTTTACGGTAAAATATATTTTATTTGTACATGTATTTAGAAAAGAGGGTGTACTACCAACCATTTATAAAATACAGAAACTTTTATTAGATTATAAGGACCAAGAAAAGGGAATAGCAATTAAAATGGGGAAATTAGGGCTACACTTACAAAAATGGGAAACGGTACAATTAGAATAAGATTTAATTGTAAGGATAGAATAAACTCTTTATACGCGATGTTTCTCCCGTGAGCTTGTAAACGTATGGATATAATTACCGTAAATACCGGCGCAATCGCCGCATCCGCGTAAACGCCGCATGCCGACTTTGAGCATTGAAATTGAAGAAAAAAAAGTGTGAGAAAATTGCGCTAGGAAAACTGGCGACAAAAAAAAGCAGGATTTTTTTTTCTCATCTTGATATATTTCTTTAACAATATTTACGAAAATATAGTTACAAAATATTCAGAATTACCTTAGTTTCGAGCAAAAATATAGTTTTCCTGAATAGGAACGAGAACTATTACGAGATTGCCAGCACTTACGAGATTGTCAGCGCAGCTGGCTTACGCATGTACATGTACAAATATTTACGTACGCGTTTTGAAATGGGTCACTTTTGAGGCTCCCCCACATTCATCTCCCTGCAGCCGCCCTTTACAAAAATCATTATAAATTTTACATTTTCATACGGAAGAGTTGTTGGGCTTTCCGTTGATATCAATTTGAATCATGAATATTTTATTTGAAATGCTAAAAAATCCTCACAAAAGCTCGGAAAAAATGCAACGCTCTGATTTTGTGTCAACTCCATATCTTTTTGTTTGATTTCACACTAGACCCATCTCCATATTCCGGTTCGCTGCACACACCCCATTTGCATAATCCTTACGATTAATATGCCATCGTAATGAAAAGATAATTTCCATTAAAATGGTATCAAATTCCAATGATTTTGATGAATGGAAAGGGTGGCAGTATTCAATAGAAAGTGAACTTTCAAAAAACTGGTCAGCACAGTCATGCACTCGTAAATTAAATGCATTGAGCCATTTTGCGACATTTCACTTCCTGCCTTCCCCTATTCTCTGGGCTACTGCAATCGCCCCAATTCCATAATAACTACACATAATGCACTGTTTGAAAGGTATATGATGAGGCTTTATTGTGACACCAATTTCGAATATGCTTATTAAAAAATACGAGAGATATGATCGATCAAACTTGAGTTTCCGAACTTTTTTTGAGGGGTTTATTACTTTGTACTGTAATGGTGCAGGTTTTGGTTACTAAACTAAAGTTAAGTTTGACCAATACTCAACTATCCCTTTAAGAGCGATGTCTCCAGAGGGGGTACGCTATGTTTAAAAAAAGCTGTGTGATGCAATTCTGTAAGTCTATGGTGTGAGCAAACTCTATGGAGACAACTAACCTAACAGTATCCGGTGAGGGCGCTGCTTAGTTAATTAGTATGAAGTCTTATTCATCATCCATTTTGATTTCTTTGGTTTAATATAAATGATAATACATCAATAAATACAAATGAATGATGAATAAGACGTTATACTAATTAATTAATGCTAATTAATTCACACACATTGACTCCATAAGTATGATTCATAAGGATAGTACTGAACTTGTAGGATGTCTTCTTCGTAGAGCAATGCTCCATAAGGTAGCGAATTTGTGTATGTGTGTGTGTGTGTGGAGGGGGTGGGGGGGGGGGGGGGGGGGAGGGGATTCGCACGCGGATTTTCTTTACACCACAAAATCTAATGACCAGTGTCACGCCCATGGGCGTCGATCACGGGGGGGATGTGGGGGATATATCCCCCCCCCCCCCCCAATATTTGAGTTGGGGGGGGGGGGGGGGGTGGCTTGTATTATTATCCCCCCAATATTTGGGAGGGTAAAACAAAAAGTATACCGGCACATGTAATTGTGGAAGTGGCTACCAAATTGGACTAATATACAACGTTTTCTTTATATTTAGGTACTACCAGTCATTTAATTGTTTGTGTTATGATATATGCCTGTATATTTTCGTCTCACTGAAGTGAGATTTATCAATATAAGATATGAATGCCTAAACGTTACAGACTAATCAGTGCATAATGACAACTCTTGGCCGTGGACGTTGTAATGTAACCGCCTTGATGCAATAGTGTCCATTTAGTTTATCATGGAATGTTTAAAGGTAACCTTGAGTATTGGTAATTTCCAAAGTGCCCCCCCCCCCCCCCCCCAAACGGATTTGGTTGATTTCAATTCCATATGAAAGATCATCGAAAAAAACATGGGAAATAATAATAATTCCCATTCAAATGCTCTAATTGTTGTGAAATTTGCTTTCAAAATTTGTATAAAAGTGATTGACGTCCGGGTATCACTTTTTAGAGAACGCTAGCACGAGGCGCAAGCGTTCTAGGTCCTATTAATACGGGACTGAAAATTAATATTTGTAAGCACGCTAATTGTGCTTAAAACTATACATATGATACGGTACTTACCACCAATACACTCTCCATTATGTGATCCAACTATCGGGTGGATTACAATTATGATTTTCCCCTCCATTCCGCAAAAAAATCAGTGATATATGCGCCTCCTCGACTTCTCTCCATGTGTTAGCGCGACTCCGAACAGAATACATGAATATGCGCGGTAACTATTACCGCGCATTACAGTCCCGTATTAGGAGGACCTAGAACGCTAGCGCTTCTCTCTAGAGTTAATTTGACACTCGAGTTGTAACGGCTCTTTTTGAATGATAACAGGGGTTTTACTTTGTCGTTTGTAATTGTGTATACTTTTCGAGCATGGTGAAGTTATAACTATTAGTTTGTACCGTAATCGTGCAGGTTTTGGTTACTAAAGTTAAGTTTGACCAATACTCAACGTTACCTTTAACTGAACCTGAAGATACCTGAAAAAGAATGAGACTGTCTTTTAAGTAAACAAATAATTTGTAAGTGTTTAGGTACATTGTACATTTAAATAAATATTCGGAATATTGTTATGAATGCAACATACAGTTATACAGAAAACATGTGCAAACACTTCTTTAATAATACAGTATAGTAGTTTGAAAATAACTCTTCCTTTCTGTATTATCAACATGATCATGCACCAACGTAATCAAGAGAGGAAACTTTTTAATCCTAACACGAGTCGTGTATGTGCTAACGTCTGTAACACTGCAAGGCCATGAGATTTACAAATTTACATCTATTTAGATGACGTATGTACGGAAATACTTGCGTACTTGACATTTACATAGTAATACATAATAAATTCATAACATGTGGTTTATGTTTTAAATGAAAACTCTTCTTCTCATTGCCTGCCATTGTGTGGTGACTTTGAGCATCCAGTTGTGTATGTGACTGATGTATATAGTTTCTTATATCGTATGTCTTATGTTAATAGTCCTTACTCACTCCTCCGTAGGCAGAAGAAGTGCGTTCCGCTCTTGGGTTTGGTTGTATTCTGCAAACTTGATTTCATAAATTGTGTTTATTTATAACACTGTAACTCAGAAACAAGTTTATAAAAAGTGAAACTGCTGCCTTGGGTATGCTCCAGATCGCACAATTTCAAGCCCCAAAATGCAAAAAGCTCCCTACCGTGGGAGGGGGGACACCCCCCTCCCACACCCTCCCCCCCCCCCTCAGTCGTTTCGCTCCCTCGCAATGACTGATCATCCCCCCAATCATGAGAAGAAATCGACGCCCTTGGTCACGCCCATGCACACACTTCAAAATCAGCAACAAACATGAACAAACTCGCAAATTATGCGCGCGCACACAGACGCAGACAGACATACAGACATGCAGGCAGGCAGACGGACAGATAGACACACACACACATATATATACACACACACACACACACACACACACACACACACACAACGCACGCATACACACACACACACACACACACACTAACACACACACACACACACACACACACACACACACACGCACGTACACACAAGAGCATGTTCATCCACTAAACAACTAAACACAAGCGTACCACTGACTGTTACACACACCCTTTTTTTATATATACTCCGCAAAAAAAGAAACTGGACACTTGTATGAGACCAAATATTTCGTATTCATTAACGATAAAATATATGATATTGTATATCAAATTAAAGATAAAATTACCCTCTTCAATATTCGCATGAAATCCAGATGAAATCATTCATGCATGACTTGTCACGGTCAATTAACCACACCAAGGTCTGTTTTCAAAAATAGCAAAAATGGAACATCCACTCAACCATACAAATGTCGATAAGCATAATGTAAAACGCTATATTCATGAGATGTCATAATTTTTCATTACAAATGTGATCTTCATCTCAATAAAAAGTATAAATGAAGACAAATTGTGAACGTTATAGGTGTTATTTTCATCCAAAAGTAACAAAATGGGGAATTCCATGGCAAAGCTTTATTAGTCAAAACCACAGTTTGTGCCCTTATTTCAGGATGAAAATGGTATAAATTCTTCTCAAAAATTATACCGTAGTCCAAAGATCTTCAAAGCTGAAGTCACCCTTGGTCAAACAGTTGGGCAGTCTTTAACATTACATTTCTCTAGGTAAATATGGTTCAAATTGCAAGGGACACATGAAATAGACAAGCTTCATGCCTGTAATACAGACCAGTATGATAATGCTCTCATAACCTGGCCCTGTTTTATTGACAAATTTATATTTCCAGAGTTTGTTCATAACAATAATGTTGAATAATGTCATAATTTACTTGCCCCGCTCATCTTGTTTTAAGTGAAACGCTTAATATCACTTCAGTCGAATGGTGTGGTCCTCCATTGTTTTGCTATTTTTGAAAACAGACCTTGCTAGTGTTAATTGACCATGGCATTTCATGCATGAACGATTACACCTTTAAGTTATACCCTGCATGTAGAGGACTAAATTCCCTTTAATTTGATATATGATCATGTACACTTTATCGTACATTAATATGAAATATTTAAACTTATACAAGTGTCCAGTTTCTTTTTTTGCGGAGTATACATACCACCTGAAACGGGCCTAAAAGTGAGTACGATTTAGAAAGGATATACATTTTCAAATATTTATTTAGGACCTATGCATACGATTCGTTAATTATTCTATAAATTACACAATATACTTCAACGATTCAGTTATTGAAACATACATGACTATAAGATCGGTATCGGTGATTACTAGATAAATATGTCTACTTACGGCTCTGATTCGTTTGATTAAGTATTGGACCTTCACACTACGAGAAACACAAAATATACTCTTTTTTTAAAATAAATAAAACTCTTAATTCAGTATGAAGAAATCTAAATATAAGGTAAACATTGGTCTACATGGTAATCAAACACTAACACCCCTCGCGATTTATTCTTCTTTATCAAATTTACACTAATTGAAAATAACGAAAAATTAATGTATACACAGTATATACAAGCGCGATTATAGTATGTATTCATAGAGTACTGAAATTGAATTCCATTTTACTTCAAATTTCGAATCATAACGAGTTTCACTATAGCCAAACATGATATCAATAGACTATGTACACGGTCGACTGCATACCTGTTATTTCAGATACTAGACGTAACAAGACATGAAAAGTCTGTTCATATCCGTGAAAGGGAAAACATTACAATATGGCCTAATGAAGATCCGTTGTGTTAGATAGTTTTGGTCAACTGAATATAACAGAGTTTTTATTTAAAAATAAACATTATAATTCAACTATATGCTTGAGTATCAAAGGGGTAGTTACGTTTTGGTATAGAGGGCGCTTCAAGAAAAGATTTGTTGTGAGGTAATGAAAGACTGAGTGTCAAATTGGAAAAAGCATACATATTTAATGACAGAATAAACTTTTTTTGAAATATAGATAAATATATCCGATCGGAATAAACCTGGGGCCCCAGGTTCATTCGATGAAAAATGTAATAAAATGTTTAACTTTTTTTAAATGTTACAAAAGAGGTTTGAAATAGTTGTTGACTATTAACTAATTATTTCAATAAAACATCACATACACGATTTCTTTATGAAAATGGTATAAACCAATGCATTTTTAGAGAGCGCCCTCTTGTGTTTTAACACTGATTCGAGCATGGTGGAGTTATTACTATCAGTTTGTAATGTTATGGTGCAGGTGTTGGGAACTAAAACTCAGTTTGACCAAAACTGTACTATCCCTTAAAAAAAAACATATGAACGGCTAAGTTAAAAGTATGTTTTCATTCAAATAGCAACCATCAATGCAAGACGGCGCCCTTCAAATATTTGTATTACAAATAATTTCAACATCGTATGGAAATAATGTACCTTATACGTATAGTACTAAATGCCATCAAGTTTCTTACATCTTTTAAAAAGTTAAGAAATGCGTATCTGCCGAAATCACAAGTGTGAAAGACAATAGTTTGCGGTATAAATTGAACATTTGTTAATGGCACGGTACTTGTCATTATACACATTTAATTGTAATTAATGCAACCACAAAACAAAAACAATGCACTGTATACACATGTACAATATCATAATGTGGCATCGAAAGATGTTATCAGGGTCTATACTCTTTTGATTAGAACGATATATTGTTATACTTCATACCATTAATTTCTGTAAATAATGTTAGTTTTTCACAACAATAATAATACTAATAATGCAATAACATTTATAACCCAATTGTTTGCCGATAATATTGTATATGTTACCAGGTTACGTTATATTTTGATAATACTGTTATGGATACAATTATAGCGAAAAAAATAATACAATTTAAATTTTCGAAATTTTCGAAAAGATGTTAAGCCTGTCAGCGGTACAGAAGGCTATCTCCCCGGATGTGAACTGTTGAAGGTAAGCCCAATAATCTCTTTCTGTTTTCTGTATCACGTGATCAGTGATGAGTGTCGCCATGTGTTGCAGCTCGCTCGTGTAACGCTCGATGGTGGCTCTGTCCTTCTCCTTGTTCACGGTGGCTATGAGGATCGTATCATCCTTGCATACCGCAGGGAAGACATAACAATCTGCAGATTTCTCTATACTTTTGCGTTCGGTTAAGTGTTCTCCTGATGGATCCATCGTACGTGAAATATTCTTGTGAGTTTTTACCACCATCATCTTATGCGTCTTCATCGCAAATATCTGTGCAGGTTCAAACCCATCACATGCTATCTCCCTGACCGGCTTCCCACCTGCTGGAGTAAATACCTGGATCTTCTTGGCTTTCCTGTAACCTACATAGATGTGATCATCGCTGTCTACAGTGAGATTACCATGCCCACCTTCATCCCAACTCAGAGTCTCAAACCTCGCATCAACCATCTCCCACCCTTGTGTGTACAGTGATACATTGGGTATCAGCTCGTTACTAGTATCATTTATGTCACGCACAGCACACCGGCCATCAGACAAGAAGGCTATCGCGTAGACTCTTACTCCCTTGAGCACTCTCTGCTGCAGCTGCCCGTCAGCAGAGTATATATCTCGATACCATCATTACACCCTACAGCCATCCTCCCGTCTGGTGTGGCAGCCATGCAATTCATGGAATCAGCAGTGGAGAGCGCTACATCAGCTTTCAGTTTCCACTCGCTGTACTGCACCTTCCCGATCTCCATCGTGTTTAGGTCTTTATTTCGTTCGTATTCAAACTTATTTGCGCGACTAGATACTTCGCTAGTCACAGCTCTAGTCGAGGTCGTATTTGCACTCTTTAGAACAGTTTTCAGTTCATTGCACAGTGAATCTCTGATGACCACCGTGTCTTCATCCAGCGGTACCTTGGAACTCTTCTCCACTAGTTCTTCGGCGGTTTCAATGACGTCCACCGACGTATCATCCTCAGCCATGATTCTGTCAAACTTCTCGTTCAGTTTCCTTTTCTCATCATTGCACTGTTCATCGATATTAGCCATCTCCTCGTCAAGTTGTTGGACGGATGTTCTCAGTGTACTGTCGATCTCTTCGATGACCGCGTCAATATGCTTTAATGACTTTCGTTTTGTTTCGTCAACGACTTCGAGATATTTCTTCAAAGCTGATGTCTTCGAATCGACTTCTATTTGTAAGCTTATGACGTCAGCCGTAAAGTTTGCGTCGTAATCTTTGACTTTCTTCACCACATGTCCCTCTTTCTCATGGTTGGTGAAGGAGCAGCGGATACAGAGGTATTTTCTGCAGGTGATGCATACCTCGGTACATACAGGACTATCCTCACTGGCCTTGTGCTCTTTGCAGCAAACTACCTTCTTAGAAAATATCTTAGCATGCAAAACGTCATCTATATCTAATACTGTGTGTGCGGTGTTTGGATTCCACCCATCGTGTGCCTTGCGACAAGTTTTACAAATGCTCTTATTGCAATCGCAGCAATATTCGACAGCCTTGGCTTTCTTGGTACACACCTCACAAGAAATTCCGTTGTCTTGAATATTTAGAGCGAGAGATTTCAGCGATACATCAGTTGATAGCCATGATACATTACCATCTTTGACGTCTGTAACTGAACCACAGAGCGGACATGCGACTAACTCGGGAGCGACTTGGTCTTGTGAAGACAGGAGGTTGGTCAAGCAGGCTTTGCAGAATGTGTGCGAACAGGAGAGGCTCTTTGGGTCAGTCAGGAGGCACGCACAGATCGGACACTGCGGCAGGTTGAGGGTCAAGGTGTCCAGACTCGCCATGGTATTGATATGAATGTGAAGAAAACTTGAGAATATCAACCCTACAATTACTTTATAACCTGATTATGATTACACATCAATCATGACTGTTATATACAATGTTACTTGTTACCCTTATGGCCACTATTTTTAATCCTTCTTTTTTGCCGTTTGTTACGTTTACTATCCGAGAAAAAATATATACATGTGCACATCATCATGTTAACAATCTGAATAATTATGTTGAATGGCCTACCGTTTTGTGTCTATCAGAAAATCACTATTGGCATGCTGATCGTATTCATCATGTTTACGGACTTATAATTATATGTGATTATTTTGGTTGCTTACCCGAATCGTTAGAGTAACTATAGGTATCGAATATATCAGCTGGTGCGATGACTTGTCTATGGCTTCTCCATTACTGCGGTGTTTTTGCTGTGTTTGTCTCTCTTGTAAGATGTCAGGAACCATCGACCAGATCAATTACGAACTGTATTACTTCGCTCGTCATACTCGCACACTATTCATGCACTGTCCAATTACAACGTGATACGTCATGATCAGTGCATGCCGATAGACGGATTCGTATAGGGATTCGTACCACGCCACTCATGCCGTTGGAAGAGATCCACAAAGAGAGAACAAATCAGTCATAACACCATAATGCAAAATATGATGTAAACGAAATGGGAATGTGTGATGTCGGTGTATCCGATTGTATTGTCTTTGGTATAGCAGGTCCGTAGCCCCTTCCCCCCAAACGTACATGCCAAACAAAAAACAACCAAATCAAAACACACACAAACTATACATAACTCAACCAGATTGTGAAAATCTAAGTTGGGTGAGTGATACGAAATATCTATATTTATCGGATATTTCTATATTTGTCTTATCAGTAATGTGGGAAGTTATTAACAATAACTGTTACACAGATTAGAAATAAGCGAGGGAAACTGGTTTTATTTGACCAACCAATGTTATAGGTTTGTTCACATTGATTAGAATTATCCCTGATGATAAGTTGAAACAAATTACAAAGAAGCCGTGTAATTCTTCTACATTAAAGGGAGCGTCCGCTCGCAATCCGTGTACACTCAATGTCATTCGCTTGCCCCTATTGTAGCCGTACACATAACGGCAATCTTGGATCTGCTAACAAAACTGCAGTCGAGGGTGGGGTGGTTTGCTAGTGGGGTTGTTGAGTTCGTTTTGGTTCGGTTGAATGCCGGCAAGCTCCGGCAAACTTAGCTTGCCGGACCTAGTTACTATTGTTAAGCTTGCCAACGGAGAGTCTTACTTCATACGCTTATTATTTGCATACATTACAGAAGCGGTCTATTCATGCGTACGGGTTGCCTGCATCACCGCATTTGCGGAGTCGTTTACCGAAGATGTACGGAGAATTCCGAATATTATCTGAATATCTGAGTCGGGCCACGCTTCAATCCCCCATGATTTGCGAGTTTACGGTCCCTTTAATTCAGGAGGACTGTATTGATTGTGCAATAAGTAGTATAGTCATGATCGATAGTGGTGTCGATGTAGATGTAGGTAACGTGTATAGCAGCATATATCACATATGACAGCCCATGTACTCTGTGTTTATAGTGCACACGTCACTAAACTTCCTTCTGGGGAAGTTCCATACACAACGTCAAATTCCCCACTGCACTTGGTATTTCCGTAACAGGAAAAAAACGAACAAATCAACAATCATTGTAATTTGCTGCATGAATAATTCAGTGGTAGCTGTGTCGCAGCTTGCAACCATGGCAACCGTGAAAGGTGTTCGATGATATTTTAAAGGGGTGGGCTCTACGGGGCTGGCATTTCGATCTCTCCGAAGATAATTAAACCTTGAATAAAAAGGGCAATATTGTAGCTCACACAGAGTAGACTATAGCTTAAACCTTCATTTTTTAAAGGGGCAAGCATTTCTAAATGTTATGTTCTTTACCAATACAGATGAACTTTCATACTTATGTTATGTTCTTTGTTGATAATTATATTGATTCCGTCAATCAAGGGGGGACTTTCCCTCTAGAGATTTTCGTCCCCGAATCAACGCCAACGTTTGCATCCACTAATGCACGCAAGTATGTATAGCAAACTCCAAACCGATCAAATGAATGCTCCATTTTGTTTACTGGAGTCATTCATATTTCATTGAATTTTGTTTTTATTACTATACACGCATTATAAAGGTTTCCACTTGACGGTAGTTGACTCTCAATCGAGAATGTATGCTTGCGTTTTGTTAGTTGAAACCATGTGAATGTTACATCGTTTCGATTAAATACACGTATTTATTCTGTTTTTCGTCTGACGGTAGAAGGAAGGACATGAATTCAGGAAACACTTTGTGGTTATTCAACAGTTCTAACAGACTCGTTTTTAAATCGTATTCATCTAGTTGTAAATTTTAATTTAAATTCGTCGTCACAAGCTTTTTTTATGACGAACTATTTCACCATATCCAGTGCAAATAGTACACACATACCTGCATACGGATTATTAGCTGGACGAGACTAATGCCAACAGGAACCAATTGTTGAGAAATCTTCAGAATTTTGTCTCATCGCTGTTAAAGGTTGGTTCTCACCTATAATGATGTTTAATGGTATAATAACGGTCGAGTTCGATATGTGATGATGTATAATGTTTAATGTATAGTGATTAAGTCATGATTTCGGTAAGTGATAATGATAATGTTTAATGTTTTTAGAGTGAATGCTTGTAGAGCGATTCGAATACTACGAATATACAGTGCGAGTAAAACAAAAAAAACTCCCAAAGTCATCGCACATGCCCTATGTGACCGCTACACAAACATACCGCAGACATCGTACGATATCACAACTCGCCGAAATCGTAGAAAATCCGCCGTATAGGTACAAAGATCTTGCGGCACCCGTAGCATTTGTGACATGGGCATAAGCCCTATACGCACACAGAGCCGACTTGACCCGATCCGACTAGTTTTCAGTCAGGCTAGAGTCGGTTACGCTCAGTCGTAGCCGATTCAACATGTTGAATCGGCCTCGAATGATCTCCGACTGGCTCTTGACCGGCAGAGCTTGAGTCATGAGGCAACGTATACTGAGCTGAACTTATACTGAAAACCAGTCGGATCGGGTCAAGTATGCTATATGTGCGGATGGCTTAACATAGTCTATCACGGTTACAGATTTAATGCGCATAAGAGTGTTTTTACTCACACGAAACGAAACCAACGTGTTGAACTAGGAATAATTAATATAAGAGATGACTATGATGAGGGTGAATAAGTTCAACAATAATGTATAAATAATTACTCTCCGGAGTCATCTGTCCTCGATGTTAAAGGGTAATTCCGGGCCTGATATACCTATTCGTTATCAGAATTGTAAAAGTTAATTTCTCTCTGCTTGTTTTCACAAATTCATAGAAGAATATCGATGGGCCAACTACTTTGGAATTTGTAAGGTCATACATTTGCTTTTTTATAAAAGAAAATTTGAATTTTGTAAAATGTCCATGTAAAAGTCAAAATGGCTGTAGCTCGCAAGTCACGTCATGATCGATAGCAATTGCGAACGATACTCAAAATCGGAGTAAAGTTCATCCTGTCATAACTTTTTTTATTGCTCTGCCGTTTTTGCTCAGATTTTTGCTCATGATTCTTCATAGTCACTTTATTGATAGCAAACATCACATTTATGGGGTGGACCCCTTTAAGGGGCGATATCTTTCGAAAACAGGGCACTCTACTTCTAACAATAAGTTATATACAGTACTTATAACCTAAAATGGAGTGTAAACTTTGCAACACAAGCCCGTCCAACGATATTTTACACATTTCAGCTATCTTGTGCATAAATATGATTATATGAAATTAACTACAATTCATACCCTTTATTATTCTGATAAGTGCAATTAGCTGCAGTACCAGAGTAAATGTTTCCTTGTTTTTTTTTTCTTTATCAGACATAATACAACAGCAAAAACAACAACCACACCATCAAAGACCATGAGCAGCATTGAACACATAGTGACCAGAAACCTGCAATGTGCGATCTGTCTGGAAGCTCTAACGGATCCCAAGCTACTCTCCTGTTCACACACGTTTTGCAAAGAATGTCTGTCGGAACTTGTTTCTGTGCAACCTGCTTTGGACACCATATTCTGCCCAGTCTGCCGCTCGGAAACACCCGTCAAGAATGGCGATGTGTCAACACTCCCCACCAACGTGCCCCTGAAGTCTCTCGTGTTGGGCATCAGGGACAGTGGACAGCTATGTGATGTCTGCAAAGCGCAGCCTCCAGCCGTTCAGTTCTGCTGTGCCTGTGAGAAGAACATGTGTAGCGTGTGTCATGAGAAGCACGATTCATGGGAACCCAACCTCGAGCACCGCGTCGTTAGCGTCGAAGACATCAAGAAGGGGAAAGTGGTTTTGTGTTGCAACCGTCTTTTCTTGTAAGTTGTCTTATGTTTGTATGATATGTATTTTGGGAAATATTATGATATGTAAGTAAATGATCATGTATATGTTGTTTTGGTAAATATGGCACATTTCGAGCCCAGAACAATTGTTCATTATGTTGGCCAAACAAATCCCAATTTAGTTTTGAAACTGTTGGACCCCGGGGGGCCCACTCAACTATATTGCTGTACACACGCGCGACCACAGGTTTTTCAAACCCACCCTAAACAAGTTTTGTCCTATGGTCAAATTTATACCCTATTCAAGTATTTTCACGTGCTTTTTTGACAATTTTGCCCCCTAAACAAGTATAACCCCTAAAACAAACCCCTAAACAAGGTCTACGCAATTATTGTTCTCAACAAGTTTGGAGAAAAATATACCCTAAACGCGTATTTGTTTAATCAACAAGTTTGGAGAGAAAGATACCCTAAACGCGTATTTGTTTAACTCCACAAACATACCCTTTTTTCTGATTTTGGCCTTTTTGACACCCTAAACGCGTGACGCGCGTGACGCGCCATGATCGGCAAAAAGTACCCTTTTTACGCGTTTTTTTGGTCGCGCGTGTGTACAGCAATATAGTTGAGTGGCCCCCCCGGGTGTTGGACATCGCTGTTGGAGTATAGTAGAGTTACATATCAATCTTTCAAGCCGTACACACGTGTAAATATATACACTGGGCTCAAAAAGAATCTTATAATTTTTCACATAATCATATCTTAAAATCCTGTCCATCAAAGTTAACCAAAATGACACACAGGATTACTTAAATACTCTGCTCTAAACACATGTCAGTAACTAAGCAGTTGCCCACTTGACACAACCGCAAAAAGCACTGACACGGAACAGCTTCCGGGACCACATGTCACAGTATAAGGGACAATCCGCCTGTTAATGCCAGTTCTGCTGTGCCTGTGAGAAGAACATGTGTAGCGTGTGTCATGAGAAGCACGATTCATGGGAACCCAACCTCGAGCACCGCGTCGTTAGCGTCGAAGACATCAAGAAGGGGAAAGTTGTTCTAGAGAGAAAGGTTCCCTGCAAGGACCATAAGCCTGGAGATACTGGCCACTTCTGCACAGATGTATGTCTGACTTGCAAGAAGTTCATCTGCATGCGATGCCGAATGTTCACTCATGAGAAAATTGGACATTCCGCTGAAAGCGCCAAAGACTACGAGGAACTGTTCGCCGAGGAAGTCGCGTCCTTGAAGGAGGAAGCCCAGTCCACCATCTTGCTCATCAGACAACATGCAGAGTTTGCTGAAAAGGAACGTCATGCATCATTGAGGCATGTTGATGACGTGAAGAGTGGAATCCAAACTGCGCATCGCGAAACTGTCGAGAAGTTGAAGGAAAAGAAGGCGCGTCTGATCGCGAAATGCGAAGCTGAGAGGACCAAGCTTCGCCAAGAATTTGACAAGAAGAAGAATGATGCTGAGCGCTTAATTTCCAGAACCGGATCTGCGAAAACGCTGGCTGGAAACGTCTCCCGCCTACCATTAGATCATGTCTCAGTGGCACTTCGTGAGTCGCTTTGCAATGACCTGAAGACCTTGGTGGGCTTGGAAGACCCCAAAAAATCAGAGCTACAGGACTTATCGCGTCGTGCAGCAAAACTGGAATTCGAGAAAGATACAACGGTCCTCAAATTAGAGCTTGGAAAGGTTCTTTACAAATCATAAGGTTGTACATATTGATGGTATAACATGTATCTTCTTTAATTCAATGAGCCTTAATACATTTAATTTTATGTTCATGTGTTATTAGTAAAATGTACAAAATTATTCTTAATGGGATCTAGTAACTGTGTTGATATGTGGAAAAGGATGAATAACTTGTGTATTGTTGTGATCTGATATGTGCACAAAGTAATGTGGGACAATGTTTACGTTAAATAGATCGTTATTTGGCCGATCCGAGTAATAAGCGAAAATGCAAAGTGGTATTCGCTATTCATTACACTGCCTTTGTCACAGTTATACCTTTCCAGGGGATAATTCGAAATCCGAATACTTCAATCGTAAATATAATTGTAATGGAAGGGAAATTTAAAGAACTAAAACCAGAACAAAATTGAGAAACCACTTTACTTCTAAGTAAGTTTTGTGGATCTTGTGGTTTTGTGTTGCAACCGTCTTTTCTTGTAAGTTGTCTTATGTTTGTATGATATGTATTTTGGGAAATATTATGATATGTAAGTAAATGATCATGTATATGTTGTTTTGGTAAATATGGCACATTTCGAGCCCAGAACAATTGTTCATTATGTTGGCCAAACAAATCCCAATTTAGTTTTGAAACTGTTGGACATCGCTGTTGGAGTATAGTAGAGTTACATATCAATCTTTCAAGCCGTACACACGTGTAAATATATACACTGGGCTCAAAAAGAATCTTATAATTTTTCACATAATCATATCTTAAAATCCTGTCCATCAAAGTTAACCAAAATGACACACAGGATTACTTAAATACTCTGCTCTAAACACATGTCAGTAACTAAGCAGTTGCCCACTTGACACAACCGCAAAAAGCACTGACACGGAACAGCTTCGGGACCACATGTCACAGTATAAGGGACAATCCGCCTCGTAATGCACAGCACGCTCAGCACGCACGCTCTCAGCACAGCAGCACAGCACGCCCAGCGTACATGATCATTTACTTAACTCAGATTTGCCAGAATATTATAATTTTACCATCCTTTAAACGCATCTTAAAACTTCAATTGTTCACTAATTATTGAGTATCGATGTTATGTTTTCGTTGTTGTTGTCTTCTGTACTTGTTATTGTTAAATGTTTAGGTTATGTTTCTTAGTGCAATTTCGATTCATATGTAAAACCTCAATTTGTGAGGGTTGTATGATTTCCATGCTTAAAGTAATGTACACAAATAATTTCTCTTGTTTTGATTTTGATTTGTTTGCTTGGGTTTGCCGTTAACAAGCACTTTGCTTCTAAGGCAAATACCTGTCATTTTTTACACTGTACCGTTTGATTATTGTATTTTATCTGAAATAAATGAAATGAAATGAAAAAAAAATGAAAATCTCCCCAAGCCTGTATCAGAGCCTGGTGGACAGTATGCGTAGCAGATGCACTGAATGATTCCAAGCACATGGTGGACACAACCCACTATTGATTTCTGTGTTTGGGTAACTGACATTACCTTCATTTCAATTTGTCTTCGACTTCCTCACCTGCCTTAAAACTCTGTTGCCGAAATGTCCAGGCTGTGACATGTGATACAGGTAAATGCCAGTGCCTTTTCAGTTCTGTCAGTAAGGTAACCTCATGGATATTGACATGTCAATGGAGGTAGGGTATTTAAGTAATACCGTGTGTCATTTTGGTTAATTTTGATGGACAGATTTTCAAGATATAGGCCTAACCATGTGAAAATTATAAGTTTCTTTTTGAGCACAGTTTATACCAACTTGGACAAAAATATTAAGTTTCAAGATGAACCATCAAGAAAAATAAATCATGATTTTATTAGAGAATTGCAAAAGTAATTTCCGGGGCAGCGGTGAGAGGGTGATTGTGCAGGGGTGGGGGGGGGGGGGGGGGGGGGGGGGGGGTAAAGGAGACGTGAAGTAGTAGCATGTCTTAGTTGGATTTATTTTTTGTTATAATCTCCATTATGTTTGTTTTATGGGTTCTGTGAATTGAATATACACTGATTTGTATTTTTGTTAATGTAAGATAATCTGTTCTACTTTATCTTTCATTAAACTGTAGATTTTCTATCCCTTATTTATGAAGTAAGATTGACATGTTGCATTCAATTGTAAATGTTATATGCTTATAATTTAAAAAACAAGTGTGTGTGTGTGTGTGTGTGTGTGTGTGTGTATGTGTGTGAACATGCACGTGTGTGTGTGTGTGTGTGTGTGTGTGTGTGTGTGTGTGTGTGTGTGTTCGCATATTCACTACCTTGTGGAGACATGTATGGGTTCACACCGACCTTATGGAGACATCAACTATTGTTTCATAAGGAAAAACAACGTATATATTTGATTTTCATACAAATTTGATCGCGTTGAATGATTAAGAGCGATGTTTCCAGAGGGGGTACCCTATGTTTAAAAAAGGCTGTGTGTGATGCAATAATGTGTGAGTGTATGTGTGAGTTTGAGCTCTAAGGAGACAACTAATGCCTAGGTCACAAATGATCCGGGCGCCGTACGATTGTTCTCCCTACGGCGGATTTTCTACGATTTTGGGGGAAATTGTGATATCGTACGATGTCTGTGGTATTTTAAAGTAATGGTCACATATTTTCTGGGGCCCGTACGATGACCTTTGTCTTAAAAGGTACATTCCCACTTTACAAGTCACATTTCAAAAGTTGCGAGGTTATTGTTGTATATGAAAGACAATGTCATTTAACAGCTTGCCTGAACAAAATTAGGGCTTGAAATCTCTTTTGCGTGGAGTTATAGACCTGAAAACTAATGAAACGACAACCAACGGTTAATTGTGCATTTACGTGTATTCACCCAGTGAGGAAGTTCGTACACGGATTCCACGAAGTACCACAACGCTATGCGTGACCCCTACGTGACCACGCACACCAAACATTAGCATGAACCGAATTCTAAACAAAATAACACACACCTCGCTTAAACTGACTACATGTAATTACATATTCTTAATTTGTGTTGAGATTTTTTTCCCTGACATACCTTTACAAATGTCGGCTTCACAATACCTTTACAAGAATAAGTACAATACTGTTGTAATATTATGCTAAATCAGTTAAACTCTTTTATTGACCGCTATATAGTTTGATGAAGGGACGAATTCGTTTTTTATTCGTAGAATCCAAATTACAGGGCTGTTCGATCTGATTTGTTTTGATGTGTGTTACATTTCATCCCCATCCGTCAACTGGAAACTGTTCAGACGTTTTGTAAAGAGAGACTGTCCCTTTAAAATAAAACATAAATCGCACGGCTCTTGTGAACACAACCTTAGTGCCCAGGCGTAGACAACGGGGGGGATGAGGGGGATGCATCCCCCCCACCTCACAAGGTGGGGGGGATGACATGTACAATCATCCCCCCCAGGTTTTTGGGAAGGATATAATTTTTTTTTGTGTATCCTGTATACGAGTGGGAAAAAAAACATTAGTTGTATGAGCTAAGACTTGTTAATTCTACCGTTAAAAAAGTAATTTGTACATCCACATTCCATTTTCGCTGCGCGCTTCGCGCGCGAACAGATTATCTCAGTTTGTTGTGTAACTTGCGTATGGGTACGTCTGGGGTGAGTTTTTCTGTACCGGGCCACGTAGTTCATGTGTAGGCTGTCATTGCTCTGGCTGTTTGTGTGACGTGCACCAAATTGCACCATTTCAAGTATATAAATGCAAATTCTTCCCCGTGGGAGGACGGGTACCCCCTCCGAAACCCTCCCCCTCTGGCTCTGCCCCAGCCCTCGGTCGCTTCGCTCCCTCGGGACTCATTTTTGCTGTAAAGCTATGTTGTTGTATCATACATAATGTGGCATATGTTTATGTTTTTATACACCAGATTGCACCATTTCAAGTATATAAATGCAAAATCTTCCCCGTGGGAGGGGGATACCCCCTCCCAAACCCTCCCCCTCTGGCTCTCACCAGCCTCCGGTCGCTTCGCTCCCTCGGGACTCATTTTGGGCTGTAAGCTATGTTGTTGTATCATACATAATGTGGCATATGGTTTATGTTTTTATGCGCACAGATTGCACCAATTCAAGTATATAAATGCAAAATCTTCCCCGTGGGAGGGGGATACCCCCTCCCAAACCCTCCCCCTCTGGCTCTCCCCAGCCCTCGGTCGCTTCGCTCCCTCGGGACTCAT